>JAODAL010031295.1:0-48637 GCA_025379985.1 Phyllomedusa bahiana
TCTGGGATCTCCAAACATTTTCAGGATGTACATCAAAATAGTGTGGAACATTTAAAAGTATGGCAAAAAACCTATCCGGGGGGGACTGGGGGAAGGTGCTTACCAATAGAGAGGCTATTGGATATTGGACACTTGATACGAGGTGCCCTTTAGGACTTAACCATAGAACAGATCTTATATATTTAAAACTGAAGGGTTTTGTTTGTTTCTTTTTTTTTTTTTTTTTTTTTTTTTACTTTTCCCATAACAAAAGTTCCTTTTTCTGACAATAATAGTGTTTAGATATTATAATCTGCATGTTTTTCAATTTTTTCTCTATGTACTTTTTAGGTTTTATATGTGGTTAAAATTATTCATGCATCCTCAGTTCTAGATATCTTGAATACGTCTAATGTTATGGTGTAGATAGGGTGTTGATCATTTTTGTACCCAAAGAGTTAAACATCAGGTGAAAAAGTTTGATTAGTTCCGGGGTGGGTATTTAAGAAGATTCGTACAATGTTCATAGTATGTTACGATTAAGGGCTGAAGATCTAGCCTGAAACGCGTAAACGTGTACTTGCATGTTTGGATGTTTTTAATCATGCGTTTAAGAATTCTTCAATAAAGAGTGAACCACGTTTTTTACAAATTTAAGCCTACGTCCTTGAGTGCTGGATTACCTTCGCTTCCAGTTTGCATAAATAGCATCCTAAAACTATTCAAGCACCCCAAAAGTATCAGCCTGGCCCGATCCCAGGCTGCAAAAGTAGTTCTAGACACACACAGATTAGCTAATATCCGCTATACTAAATGATTTAAGTAACACAAACCAATTGTAAAAGTGCTTATTTTTATTGTCCCCATCATTACCGATATGATGTTTCTAGAGAGAAAACCTCTTTAAGTTAGGAATAAGTTTTAATCCCTATAATCCTTGTTTATTTGTAAAAAAAAAAACTAAGGCAAAAGCGAATTTTTGTATTAATTCCCCCTCTTTAAATTTGAAATTTCTAAGAAGGGGGAAGGGAAGATCTCCCTTGGGGGAAAATGAACAACTGCTAATTTGTTTGTTTTTCGCCCCGGCTTAAAAAGCATTATCCAATAAGGCATTAGGGGAAAGGGGCTTAGAGCCCACAGCGCCCTCTGTTGGATGTAACAAAACCTCAATTTGCTTTTGACCCACCGAGTCCTTTAGAAAGCAAATAGGATTTTTAGCCAAGCCATATCTCTCATTCTGCAGACAACACTGTTTCAGGATTTTTGTCCCTCTTCAGTGCAGAGAGACGATACTAGCTTGGGGTTGTGTGGAGGCATCGGGGAGCTCAGGGAAAGGGGAAGATCTCTCCTTAAGGAGAGCACTGAACGAACGGCTTGTAGAGTTTGTTTTGCCTTTTCGCCCTCTACCTGTGTAAGACAGATAATATTCCATACAAAATAGCATCTGCCATAAGTGTACTTTATGTTGGCATCCTTTTTCAAATGTCCTTTTATTTTTTTTTAAAGAAATTAGGGGGCTTATAAATTTAGTAGCAATTTTTTACATTTTCAAGAAAATTTGCAACATATATTTTTTATGGGACCAGTCCAGTTCCAACACGGGTTTGAGAGGCCTGTATGTTACACACCCCCATAAATGACTCCATCTAAGAAACTACACCTACAATTCTGAACAGTACTGTATTTAGGAAGTTTATTAACAAATTAGGTGTTTCACAGGAATTAAAGCAAAGTAGAGGTGAAATTTAAAAATGTCACTTTTTGTGCAGATTTAAATTTTAATTCATTATTCATTGGAACATGGTAGATGTTACCAGGGAAACGCAACTCAATGATTTCCCCCGATTCTACCATTCTAAGAGATATCCCATATGTGGTCCAAGAGCGCTATCTGGCTCAACCACAAGCCTCAGAGTAGGAAGAGCACCTACCGGACTTTGGGGTCTCATTTTATTATGACTTTTATTTAGGCACCATTACAGACTCCCTATGGTGTTAAAAGTTAATAAGCACCGATAAAAATACCTCATTTTGGAAACTACACCCCTTAAAGAATATATCCATGGGTGTAATAAGTATATTCGCCCCACGGGTGTTTCACAGATTTTTTTTTAGCGTTCTGCTATAAAAATGAAAAATTACACGTTTTCCAAGAATATGCAGTTTAGCTGAAAACGTTTCATTTTCACAAGGAATCCTGGGGAAAAAAGCACCCCAAAATTTGTTACGCAACTTCTTCCAAGTTCGACAGTACCCTATGTGTGTAAACTGTGCTGTTTGGGCGTGTGGCAGGGTGCACAAGTGAGGGAGCGTTATTTGGCTTTTGGAACACAGATTTTGGTAGGTGCCATGTCGCATTTGCCAAGTCCCTAAGGTATCAGAACAGGTGAAACCCTCCAGAAGTCACCCTATTTGCGATTCAACACTCCTCAGAGAACTTATCTAGGGGTGCATTGTGCATTTTGGGCCTACAGGTGTTCCACAGTTTTTTTTTTTTTTAGCACTGGGCCATGAAATGGGGGGGGGGGGGGGGAATAAAAACCTAATACTGCCATTGTTTTTTGAGTTTAATTTTTACAGCGTTCACCATGCAGTATAAATGACAGGATAATTTTACTATACGGTTTGTTACAGTTGCAATGATATAAATTTTATACAGTTTTTATTATTACAGTTTTATTATATTTCTAAAAAAAATGTGTTTGTATATTCGTAGTCTGAGAATCAAAACTTTTTTATTTTTCTGCATGTGGAACTGATTATGGGTTTGCTTTTTGCGGGATGCGTTGATATTTTTATCGGCACCATTTTGGGCGGGAACATGACATTTTGATCGACTTTAAATCTATTTTTGGGAGGCAGGATGAAGAAAGTACTGCAATATTGTTTTTTTTTTTTTTTTTTTTTTTTTTTAACAGGGATCACAGTGCAGTATACATGACATGCAAGTTTAAATCCATGGATCAATACAATGTTCGATTTTTGTATGTTGTACCACTTTTTTTATTGTGTAAAACAATATTTATGCATCACTGTCCTAGAATTGTGTGTTATGTATGTGATGCAATAGGAAAGTTTGTTATATACAATATATCCCAGTGACTACAGAATGGTTTGGTATACCCCCACCCCCCCCCCTCAACCACAGATCGATTATGTTTATTTCCTGTCTACAAGCTGGTTTATTCAAGCATAAATTAACTCCAGTCATTAACTCATTTGCTAGGGCAAACAAGTGGGACATTTGACATAGAGCATGGAGCTTTATTTACTTCAAAGGAGGACCAGATCCACACATGCCTATCCACCCTTGGCACCCCCCAACATACGTTATAATGGGTCAAACAAGGGACACACAAAATTAGGTATTCCTGTACCTTACCTCTCAACACCTACTCAGCCAGTCAGGGACAATAAATTACCCTAATGAACTGATGGGCATCTCTGAAACTTGAACCAACCATTTAGGTTATAAAAATATGGTTTCTATAGTAAACTGCATTCATAGCTTGAGGGTCAGTCATCAGCTGAGCTGCGTCCCATTCCTTCCTTGTCCTGGGACAGAAGATAATTTACATTTTCGTTAGGTGTTTTCTGCAATTTATCCCTTTTATGTTATGACTGTATTGCTTGTATCTATGCCACCTTATTGTATCTTTCTTTTTGTATTTTATGTAAGCACTGTACTTTTTTTCTATTAAAGCTTAAAACTTTAATAAGTTTGGTCCTTGTATGCTCTAAGAATCCATAGCCTCAATTATAGTGTTTAATCCTGTGACTGCTTGAGAGTAGTAACACAGTAACATAATTTGTAAGGCCGAAAAAAGACAGACGCCCATCAAGTTCAGCCTATTGTGCTACAGTGCTGATCCAGAGGAAGGCAAAAAACAAACAAACCATGAGGTAGAAGCCAATTGTCCTCATTTTAGGGAAAAAATTTCTTTCCGATTCCAATCTGGCAATCAGAATAAATCCCTGAATAAACGACCCTTCCCCAGAATCCTAGTCACTGTAATTTGTTGTATTAGAGCACTCTAGAAATGCATCCAGACCATTTTTGAACTCCGTTAGTGAATTCACGGTGACAAGTTCCTCATGCAGAGCGTTCCACAGTCTCAATGCTCTTACAGTAAAGAATCCCTTTCTATGTTTGTGTAGAAACCTTCTTTCCTCTTGGCGTAGAGGATGCCCCCTTGTTCTCAATACAGTCCGAGGTATAAATAGAAATAAACACAAATAGTATAACTATAAAGAGAACTCTATATTGACCTTTAATATATTTATACACATTTATTATGTCCAAAGCCGTTTTTTCTCCAAACTAAATAACCCTAATCTTGCTAATCTTTCTGGGTATTGCATTCCACCCAGTCCTTTTATTACTTTTGTTGCCCACCTTTGAACCTGTTCAAGCTCTACCATATCCTTTCCTGTGCACTGGTGCCCAAAACTGTGCACAATATTCCATGTGTGGTTTGACCAGTGACTTGTATAATGGGAGAATGATGTTCTCAACGTGTGCATTTATGCCCTTTTTAATACACCCCATGATCCGGTTTGTCTTGGCAGCTGCTGTCTGACACTGGCTGCTACAATTAAGTTTATTGTTCACTAGGATTCACAAGTCCTTCTCTATGTCATTTATTCCCAGCATTTTTCCATTTAACAAGTAATCATGGAATGTATATTTCCTTCCCATTTGAATTACATTATCTGTGTTAACTCCCATCTGCCACTTCTCTGCCCAGGCCTCCAACTTATCCAGATCCCTTTGTAATAACATATTATCCTCTATTCTATTGATTACTTTACAGAGCTTAGTATCATCTGCAAAGATTGATATTCTACTGTACAATCCATTTGTAAGATCATTAATGAAGATATTAAAGAGAATAGGGCCCAGTACTGACCCATGTGGTACCCCACTAGTAACAGGGATCCAGTATCAGTATGTACCATTAATCATCACCCTTTGTTCACTGAGCCAGTTACTTACCCACTTGCAAACATTTTCCCCCATTCCAAGCATTCCCATTTTACTTACCAACCTTTTATGAGGCACAGCATCAAAAGCTTCAGAAAAATCTAGATATATGACATTCAGTGCCTCAACCTGATCCAGTCTAGAACTAATCTCCTCATAAAAGCTGATGAGATTATTTTGACACGACTTTTCCTACATAAACCCGTGCTGGAATGGAGTTATACATTTATTTTCAGTGAGATCCTCCAGTATAGTATCTCTTAGAAAACCTTCAAACATTTTACCTACAACAGAGGTTAAACTTACGAGTCTATAATTTGCAGGATCACTTTTTGATCCCTTTTTGAATATTGGCACCACATTTGCTATGCGCCAATCCTTTGGGACAAACCCTGTTATTATATAGTACATAAATATTAAGAATAGAGGCCTGTCTATCGCATTACCTAATTCCCTTAGGACACGGGGTGTATAGAATCAGGACCTGGTGATTTTTCTATTTTACTTTAATTAAGGCTAAGCTGCACCCGGGCAACCTGAAAGTTTTGTTTTGGGCTCCCAGGTTGCTATTGAAGGCGTTGGCACTCTGCAATCATGCCATGGTCTGCCGATGCAGACAGAGGGAGTTCCCTCTTCCGCTTGACTGCGGCATCTAAGGGGTTAACTGACTGCGACCAGAGTAAACTCCAATTGTGGCCGATAGCGCATGAAGCCAGCTGTAATATACAGCTGGTTTCATGCTTCGATCGTGCAGGCTCTGCTTTTGAGCCCACACAATCTGCTAGACATACGGGTAACTCCAATTGCGGGAACCCTTTCCCACAAAAGACGTCCAATGTGAGGAAGGAGTTAAATGAGTCCTACCAGTATATTCTGTGCTGTACCAGTGGGAATGTTTCTATATTTTCACTGTAGAACTGTGGTCATTACACACAATGGATTTTGGGATACTAAAAAAAACAATATCATTCATGTATGCCTGCAACATAAAGTGAGGCTTTGCACAATTCCTATCTAGCTGTTACAAGTTTCCCTTGACAATAAACTGATCCCAAAGTGTCCCCCTACTGGGATCCCCAGCTTTTAGTTACGATCTATGGAAAACCTGGTAGTTAATGTGCAATTTCCCTGAAGCGGCACTACAGGAGAAATAATGTATTACACACCGCTTATTCAAATCAGGTGGTTGCTTGTGTAATGCAAGAAAAGTCATCTCCTCCAAAATGAGATATACTCTTTATTATAACTCTCCTCTCTGGCCAAGAGATGAGGTTTCTGGAAATCGGATCCGCTGTCTATTACCTTGAGATTCCCTAAGAAGGCATATGAGGTGTCCTTAACTGAAAAATCCCTCCAAATTTGAACCTTTGCGGGCATATGCAGCACATTTCAACCTCAGCCAGGGACTTCAACAAGTTGTCACTCTTTATTCTATTTTAATTTTCAGAGTAGGAAAAAAGGATAAACAGCCCCAAATTCAAAATTTCAAAAAGTTTTTTTATACCCAATTAACAAAATACCCCCGACGGAATTTCCCTTTACATCCATTTTCCCTTTTCTCTGCGTAACGCGTACTCATTAGTGCTCATGTGACATTAGAGGAGGTAATAGGCTATGAAATGGCAATATAGTCTTAACCTTCTCTGTAGATATTAAAAACCTGAGTGCCAGTGATGTAAAATCTGATGATGACATGCACAAGTGTACATAGGCTCTGTTTACATAGTGTTATTTTTGTCAGGTTTATGTTGCTTTTTGACTAAGGCTACGTTCACATCTGCATTGGAGATTCAGTTCAGAACCTCAGGTGCAAGTGAAACAAAATCACGGACCCCAATTTCAAAATAAAAACAACCGACACCGCGGACCTATTGACTACAATATCCATCGGTTTCCATAAGGGTGCCCCGCTTTGAAGGGAAAAAAAATAGTGCAACCCATTGTAACAATAGGTCCTCGGGCCGGGTTCTTTGTGAAATGGATCCCATGCCTTCTGTTTTTACCTCTGCACCGGAAGTTGTGTACTGAACCTCCAAGGTAGATGTGAACCTGGCCTAATGTAACATACTGCAGTTTTCCATCCAGTAAAAACAAGTCCCATTAAAGGGAACCTTTCAAAAAGCTTATGCTGTCCTGAGGGCAGCATAAGCAGCACAGACACGCTTTTCTATGCGTTCCCTATTTTAAAAACAGACTTCAGTGCATTTACCACTCAAATCTAGCAGTTTGAAGCCTGTTCTGCCAGAGAGGAGTCCAATTTATTCATGAGCGGTTTTTAGCTATCGGGGGGTGGTGTTAAAACCAGCTCATGAACTAAAGGGGTTCTTTTATTATTGGTTATAAGGCTCACAACTGTATTATACTAAACTTTGTAATTCATACCTATTAAAAATTACCTGTCCTGCTGTGCAAAACCAGGCAAAGAGCCTTGTCTTCCCCTCCTTGATAACCCCTGCAAACCACCAGACGTTCATTGATTACATGCCCCAAATAACATTTTTCACACTCAGTGGGTGTGCTTGAAGCCACCCCGTCTAAACATCCCCTTTTGGGATTGACCTAACAGAGAACCATCTGTCGGGGTGCACTCTTTCCAGCCTGTAGTTTTCATGTAAAATTAAGTAAAAAACATTAGAGTAAAAAACGGGGAAGGGGGAAAAGGGTTTACTTTAGTCCGCTGGCAGAACTTAGTAAGGACAAGGACAGCAGTACAGAGCAATTTTGTGTACGCTTATAAAAATGACGCACCTTTTACATTTTTCAATAGTCAATCATGATACAAAACTTTTTTTCATTCATGACAGCAAGTACAGAGCTGGCAGATTACACCCTAACGTCAGCTTAATGTCTAGCAGTGATAATTATGGAGCAAAGTCCTAGATGGCAATGCAGTCTGGGAGTTGTAGGGAAGAGATGTTGGAGAACTACTGATATTCCCACAAACAGGAAGATATTTTTAGAATAGATGAATAAAAAGGCAAAAGAAAAGAAACACATGAAGGTAGTGGAATATCTCTACTTTTCAATATAAGTACTGTTTGTAGTGTACTATAAATTATTTAAATTCCCGAAGAACCCCTTTAAATGGACTTTTCTGTAGCAGAGCAGGCCAAGAATGGCCAAATTTGAGCAGTACATTCTAATACTATTTTATTTTACACAATAGGGGACACACCACTGGAAACATATCTGTCACTAGTTTATGCTGCCCTAAGTTAGGACAGGAAAAGGTGCCTAACAGTTTCCCTTTTAACAGATTATCATTTGTTATAGCGGATCTTCATCATCCTCATAAATGCTCTAACAACCGCCACGCTGCCGGTGTGAGCAGAGCCTCATAGACACCAGGAAAGTCCTTGTCAAAGTATGTTCACATGGCTGATGTGGATGTTGAATCCGCAGCGGATTCAGCATACAAATCTGATTGGAATCCATAACCCATTGTTTTAAAAGGAAAATCAGTGTGTCAATGCAGATGCGCTAAGAAAAAAAAACATAAAAAAAACTACACCATGGAAAAAAAGTAATGTGTCACTTCTTGAGGCATATTGCTGAATCTGCCCTTAGAAGATCCGCTTCTAAATATTGCACCAAATCCACCCATACAACTCAGATTCCGCCTCTAAAATCTGCATTCAATCAGCGTAAATTTTTGATGTGAATGCCACTCAGGGCTGAAATTTTCAACATTCAAAATCAGCCATGCCAGGGTCATATATAAATTACCATTTTCTCTTTCTCCTTGTTATCTGCGTCATGTATTTTCTCCAAAAGTGTTAGCGCCAGTTGTTGTAATGGTATTCCCCGATCCATCTCTTGGAAAGCATCTACCAAGGTTGCTGATGATAATACATGTAAAAATGGCATCACCAACACTTGAGCAATGGCGGTAGCTTTGCCTCCATCTGGTAACATCAAAATCTTTAGAGCTGTGAAAAAAAGAGAGAATGTTGAAGGGGTTGTCTCACTCCATTGATTCATCTTACCTCAGGCCTGTTTTCTTGGTTTCTTTTAATTTAGGCATGCTTTCTGGCTTCTATTTGGCTCAGTAAACAAAATCTGTAGCTAAGCAAACGGCGGCAGCCTATACAAGAGAGAATATCTCAGAATAGGTAGGACACTGTTAATGGGCATACATTACAAAGTGACTTGTGTTTGCAAGATCTTTAACATAAAAAGCAATCCTGGTAGTGAAACAACCCCTTTAAGTTATACAAGATCCTTCTATTGGATGTTGTTTTAAATGTAATACAAAATGTTTTTTTTCAGCACAGACTTTGATGGCATATTGTCAATATCAATGTCATCAATATCCATGGAGTGTGGTCCCCCCCACCCCCGCCCCACCCCAATCACAAAGTGGCAACAATGCTAGTAAGTGTGGTCCTAGTTTATGATGGTTGATGATGATGACTATAATCAAACAACACACAAAACCTTGTTGAGAGAGACATAAAAAGGAATTTATTATGTATTTAGTTCTTTAGATTTAAAGCCTACCTGAACTTCCAGGTAACATTTCAGGATAAGCAGCCATGTGTGTATACATGAGAAGCAGTGCTGGCCATTAAATAATCTCTATATGGAATGTTTCACTCTCTGTAGGCTCCATCTCTTTATTTCCAGTTGTCCCTAAGCAAGTGGGTGCTGGCTAGCTGCTATGATGTCTCCTATATGTGCTAAATGCACCCACACACCCAGAAGAGGTTCTCCTGCCTCCTAAACAGTCAGAAGCAGTGCAATGAAGGACATTATAGAGCAATACTAAGCAACGAAGGAGGGAATCAAGCACTAGATGCGATATATCAGATATGTAACCGTGTCCCTTTCTCTGCCACAGCCACTGTCGTCTACTCCTCTTTCCATAGACGTCTATAAGCAACATATAATCTGATATTTCAGTCCAAAAACAGAAGCTGCACATCCAAAGGTACGTATAAAACAGGATTTTATTAGAGAATCCTTAATTAATCCTTAATGCATTCAATAATGCATGACGAAAAAAATCATGAAATGCATTTACATCTATATATAGGTTTATAAGAGAGTGTTTTGGGAAATTTAATCCTTAAATGGTTACAATCGGCCTTTTTGTGCAGCGGGTCTTTATTTTGGTTTTGGGTTGGAAGTTGGGCTTACTTCCCCGGCTCCCCCAAAAACGAATGAACATGGACTTTTTTGAGTAAATAACTTCTATTTCTTTTTTGCTGATATATTTTAGTCATCCAACCCAACATTGACTATCAGTTTTTCACAATAAATAAATCAGCAAACATCAATAGTCTACAGGCAATTAATACTGCATATGGTTGTTCAGCAGTATGCATAGATATAAAACCACAACCGAAAAAAGCAGAAAAACAACAGCCACAATATTAAAGGGGTTGTCTCACCATGCCGTTTCTCAGAACCACAGACAATTTTAGAATCACTCTTCCTCCCTTGTTCCGGTTAAGCTGTGGGTGGTTTTATAGGGGGTTATTAGTATCAGTCCATTTTCCCTTGTTTCTAATACAGGGACATGGAAAGGGTTTTAAATTTTTGAGTAGCGTGCTTCAGAGCTCTAAGTAAATTAACCTCCTTTGCGTGCCGACCTGTGGTGACGTCACTACCTGTTCTCAAATAAGACAAAGAGAAGGTGAGAGCAGGTTGGTAACCTAGAGAATCCTGAGAGCACTCAGAGCAGATAAATTCTCCCTTATATCAACAAAGCAAAATAAACAAAGCAATATATTTTGAAAAAGTCCTTTTTTACCATTCCCTATATGTTGGAAGCCAATCTTTGCTGTGAGACAACCCCTTTAATAATGCATAATTTTACAGAAGAATGTTATAAAGTAAAAAACATACCTACAAATAACAAAAACACAGTATGTGTGTGTAAAATTTTAATATTATATATAAATAAATATTATAAACCCCAACACAAATTTTCCAACACAGATTTATATTTGTGGGTGGTTTTATCTATATATATAAAACACAAAATATATTATATTTAAAAATATTTAAAACAAACCCCCACACAAAACACAAACACACAACACACACCAGTCATATGAAAAAGTTTGGCACCCCTATTAATCTTAATCATTTTTTTGTTCTAAATTTTGGGGGTTTGAACAGCCATTTCAATTTGATTATCAATAATATGGACACAGTAAAATTTCCGGGTTGAAAAGAGGGGTATTGTACTAACAAAAATTTGCTTTTTAAACATTTGGGCCTGGATGAAGGTATTTTTGACCCTTCCTCTTTACAAAAAAATTAAGTTTTATTAAGTTTTATGGTCGCCGAGATGGAAGCCCCCTTCAAAGTATCCCACAAAAATTCAATGAATTCAGGGCTGGGGATGGTGGCCATTTCCGAACATTGAATTGTTCCTCGCATGAATGCCTAAGATTGGAGCTGTGTTTTGGATCATTGTCTTAAGAAATATCCCCCGGCGTAATTTAAATTCATCACTAATTCTTTAATTATTTGAAGAATCTGGATATAGTTGAATCCATGCGACCCTAAATTTAAAAAGTTCCCGTGCCGGCATTGACCACCAGCCCAAAGATGATGGAATCCCCCAAATTTTACATTGGGTAGAAAGTGTTTTTTTGGATGTGTTTTTTGGGAAAGTAGATAACCCCTTTTTTGTATGCCCAAACAAAAAATTTTGTTCATCAGCCCACAGGACCTTTCTTCCCAAAATGAAGCTGTTTGTCCAAATGTGCTTTTGATCCCTCAGGCGACTCTGTTTGGGGCGTGCTTTCAAAAACGGCTTCTTTCGCATCACTCTCCCATGGTTCCCTTTGGAAAAGGTGCGTATTTTAAACCATCACAGTGACACCATCTGAGAAAATTTGCGACTCTTTGGAGGTGGTCTGGGGTTTCCTTGCTGTTCCACATTCTTCTTCCTGCCTTTCTGATTTTTTTTTTTGGCCTGCCACTTCTGGCTTAACAAAATTCCCTGTGGTTTTCCATTTCTTTACTATTTTCCCTCACAGTGGAAATGACGGGTTTAAAATCCTAGACAATTTTTGTATCCTTCCCTGAAAACCTTTGTTTTCAGATCATTTGAGGGGTTGTTTAGGACCCCGATGCCACTCTTCCAAGATTCAAATAAGAAACAACTGCTTTGGGCCCCCTTTAAAATACTTTTTCATCATTGGGGATACACGGCTATAAAGTTAAAACTCAGTGGGGTTAAAAAACCAATGTTTTGTGTTTCAAAAGTCAAAAAAAGTAGTTGGGAGTATTCAAATCAAAAAATGATGGGTCCCCACATTTTTGCACCAGTCAAAATTTGGTTTTAATGATTTTGCACATTTTGTTTAGTACAAAAAAACCTCATTTCAATCCGGAAATTTTATGTGCATCAGTTTTAGATATATCAAATTGAAAGGGCTGTTGAAAAACACCCAAATATTTAAAAAAAAAATGATTAAAAAAAAGGGGGTGCCCCAAACTTTTTCATAAACTGTAATAATTGTGGGTTATATAAAAAATTTTATTTAAAAATTTTATATATATTAAATTTTTAATTATCATCAAAATTTAAATAGTCAAATAAAACCTGATAGTATAAAGGTTTTCTCTTATGTTAAAAAATTTGTTATACCTCTTTTTCTTTTGACGAGTGCTTGTTTTTTTATTTTTCCTTAGAAATTTTAAAAAAAAAAATGTCAACTTACTGTGCACTCTACATTCCCTTTAAAGGAAAGCAATGAGATCAATGTTAAAGCCTCTTAAGGGGGATGTCTCACTACAAAGATTAGCTTTAAAAATTTAGTGAACGGTAAATGAAGATTTTTCCAAAATATATTGTTTTGTTTAGGAGAAAAGCGGATTTTATCTACTCTGGTGACACGGGTTTCTTTTGGTTCCCAGCCTGTTTAAAAATCTAAGAGGGGGGAGTGCGCCCCAAAGGTCAAAAACCCCGGGCGGGGGAAGTTGCAAACAGAGTATGTTATCTTGAACCAACAAAACAGACTAATTACTTTTATTTTTTTTACTTTGAACTCTGAAGCTAACTGCTCTACAGATACGATCTCCTGCTTCATGCCGGAAAATCAGAAAAGCTTGTTTTGGAGTGATATTTAATTATGCATAGAACCACTACCCTGACAAAGCAGAGCAGGGACTGAATCTAAAACTGCTTTTTTTCTCCCTGAAACAACATAGAGAGACAAACCCTTTAATAGTGTAGGTTTTATGTGGAGAAAAAAAGTTTGTGATTTAAAGAGAACCTGTGACATCTTTCATGTTTTGTTTTAGTACCCCATGAAAAAACAATCCTGGAGCCTTTTCTTACAACTCTGTATTGGGTCGTTTTAACTCCCTGAAATGTATAAGTAATCAGTCAACTGGGTGTTGCATTCCCAATGCCCCAAAGGGTGCATCCCGCCCCAAAGCTATTCGGCATGATTGGACAGGGGAAAGGGGCAACGCCCCGAATGGTAAACCCCCGTTGACAATTTAGAAATAAACTGCTAGAAGGAATAACAGAAGAACCACACAGCATACAGCCCTAAGGAAAGCTGCTCGAGAATGGTTAAGACACATGGAATACAATTATTTACTAAAACAGACATGTCAGCAGATGCCACAGGTGCTTATATCCTCTATGCTGAGATACAATAGATCCATTGAAGTTACAGATCCGCAGCTTCAGCTGCATTCCTGGGAGATTCTGATGTCCTATTATAATTTTTGACCAATGCAGTTTTGTTGGAGGCATCTTACTTATTTTAATACAAGCAGCCGGTGTAAATCTTGAGACATTAAAAAGCTTTGAACTTACCCAAGTTAAGAATTTGTTTATGATGATTGCATGGAGCCTGCAGCAGAAGTAAGCTAAGTCCAGTTAAAATCTGCTCTTTAGGAAAACTCTGAAAAATAAATGAGAAAAAAAAAACAAATTGATAGTTAATTCTAAACTTTATAAATGAGTATTGGGGCAAATGACGCCGCTACACTTTTTTGTTTTAAAAGGGTTGCCCCACTAAAATCTATTATCTTCCCTCAGTCCTTTTTTCTGGTTTCTTTTTGTTTTTATTTTTTTAAAGGGCCCCTGCGTGATGAGTCTGAGGACACCAGGCTGTAGCTTACAACCCAGCGCTGGCGCCTTCAGGAGAGTTTCGAAAGGTCTGTAGCTATAGCGACCTAAGCTGATGCACCCCATACAAGAGGGATATTTCAGAATAGGTAGGACACGTAAGGGACACATATTGGAGTGATTTGTTTCTGCAAGTTTTAATATAAAAAAAAACCCTTGTATGAAAACCCTTTAAGGGAAGCCGCAAAATAAAATAGGCACAGTATTCTGCACTTACTTCTTTTAGATTTACACTTTTTTCACAATGTACAGAGTGGGGGGAACCCCCATGATTTTTTAATTTTTCCCAATGCACAAAAATCCCGTAGGAAGCGCGAAGTTCATTTGCCCAAAAGTCAGGATGTTCACAAAACTTTCCACACAAATCCTTCATGACAGGGTAATTCTCCCTTGTCCCAAAGTCGGAGCTAAAAAAAGAAACATAAAGAAATGAGGTTCAAAAATCAAAATAAATCAACTTACCGTATTGTTCTGACCATAAGGCTATGTTCACACGGCGTTTTAACTCCGTGTACACCTTTTTTTAGATCCGTCTGGGGCCCGACAGGATGGCCCCGGACGGTTTAAACAATTAGCAGGACATATCACTGCGGGCTTTGAGGAACAGCAGGGGCGTTCACATGAAGTCACCGCTGCGTGCCCCCTCCGCCTGCCCTCCGTCTTTGAAAGAATTGAATGAAATTTCTTTGATCGGGCCCTAAAGCGGAGCTCAGGCAGGGAGGAACAGCAGCGGGATCTTCTGTAAAACGCCGTGCGTTTCCTCTTTCCCAATGATAATTCATGCTTTTTGAGACCCGTCCTGGGTCCGTCCTGTCGGCCCCCGGGGAGGATCTAAAAAGCTTTTTGTGGAACGGAGTTAAAGCTTGGGAACATACCCTTAAGGCACATTTATTTTACCTAAAAAATGGGTCTAAAACAAGACTAAGGGTGAGTTCCCATGGGGTATAGCGGCATGTATTTGGCCAGCATGTATTTTCAACAACCCTACAGCCCGACTCCCATTCACTACAACTTTCCCCGGGGCGTAAGCGTCCAAAAGAAGTGATGTGTCACTTTTTTTATGGGTGCGTACCGTTTGGAATACACAGGTTTAACATAGCACCTCAATGAGTGCTAGGATTTTACCGTATTTGCGGGGCATATTTCGGGTGCGTTGCAGCGCAATTACACCCTGCAAATACACCGTGTGACCATACCCCAAAAAATGTGAAAAGGCTCAAAGGTAAAAATTTTTGTAATGTCATAAGGGTTTTGGGGGCTCCCCCCCCCCGGGGGGGGGGGCCCCCCCCCCCCCCTATCATAGATAATGGGTGTTGTTAAGATGGGCTGCTAACAGCGGAGATCAAGATGACAAAGTGACATCTAAGTAGTTGAGAAATGGTGTTGTGTACCACTCTGTTGCCCCTTGGGGGCCTATCATTTCGACCCGGGTTTTTATGGCAGCTGGGACTAACGAAATCTCCTGGGGTGCCATTTTTCTATTCCTGGGGGTTTTTTAGGGATCCTTTCGTACACATTTCAACATATTACCATTCCAGGATAATGTACAAGTGTAAATGGGAGGGGAAAAAATAAATAAGTTCAAAAAATAGGATACTTAAGTCCATATCTGAATCAAGTGCATGTATCCTAAGCAGATAAAAATTTAGAGATTGGTTTTAAAGTTTTTTGGGGTTTTTTTTTTTGGGTTTAAATGTAGGAGCCAAATGAAAATAAGTGTTTTTGTTGGTTTTTTGAAAATCAGCTTAAAGATCCGTTAAAAAGAATGGGGAAAAAGCTAAATTTTAGGGCCCGAACAGCCACAGTGAAAGATTCTTAGCGTCTGGATTGACCAATAGTTTGGGGTCCCCAACTAAAATTATCTCTTTCTAAATATGGACAGGGAATGATTTAAGAAAATCTTTTTATTTATTTATTTTTTTTTGACTGCTTTTCCACAGACAACAAAATTAGGGGTGTTTTTCACGTTTTTGGTACACTTAGCAGAACACAGGGAAAAACTCCCAAATTCAAAATATTTTACTAAAGTAAAATTACCCCCGGGCCTTTTCCCAAAAAAAGTATTCTGCATGGTAAACTTTTTTTTTTTGATTGACATTATATAGCTACTCCACTCCACATTCTACACATTTTTAAAACCCCTATCGAAAAATATATGCGGGTACATCACTAGAAGCACCATACAGGAATATACAGTGTGATGATGGTGGTACCAAGTAGGGGGAAAACTATTTTATCCAAACTAACGATAGATAGATAGATAGATAGATAGATAGATAGATAGATAGATAGATAGATAGATAGATAGATGAGATAGATAGATGAGATAGATAGATAGATGAGATAGCTAGATATGAGATAGCTAGATATGAGATAGATAGATATGAGAAAGATAGATATGAGATAGATAGATATGAGATAGCTAGATATGAGATAGCTGTATGAGATAGATAGATAGGAGATAGATAGATATGAGATAGATAGATAGATAGATAGATATGAGATAGATAGATAGGTATGGGATAGATATGAGATAGATAGATAGATAGATAGATAGATAGATAGATAGATAGATAGATAGATAGATAGTAGATAGATAGATATGAGATAGATAGATATGAGAGATAGATATGAGATATAGATATGAGATAGATAGATATGAGATAGATATGAGATAGCTAGATATGAGATAGCTAGATATGAGATAGCTAGATATGAGATAGCTAGATATGAGAGATAGATATGAGATATAGATATGAGATATAGATATGAGATATAGATATGAGATATAGATATGAGATATAGATATGAGATAGATAGATAGCTAGATATGAGATAGCTAGATATGAGAGTAGATATGAGATAGTTAGTATGAGATAGATATGAGAGATAGATATGAGAGATAGATATGAGATAGATAGATATGATGCCGCTGATGAAGCGCCAGTGTAGGCGAGAAACGCGTAGGGCTGTAGCAGTGTTTGTTTGATTCTATGTAGCGGGTTGACGAAACTCTCCTCGCTGGTCTTAATAAAGCAAAACACTTCGTGCAATATATATCGAAGTGTATTTTTAAACCGGTGGTCACACGTGTGCCGCAAATCCCTGAATTTTTTCTAACATTTTTCTATATTTAAACCTGCTGTTGTCCCAACAACGGGAGAGGGATCGCTGGCAGCCGTATACCTGGACCCTCTGGATTAAGAATTTTCCAATAAGCTATATGGAGAGTTGTGCCTCCCATATATTTAGCACAACATAACCAGGTTAGAAGCCTATCTATCTCTCATATATTTTAATATTATTTACTTCACTATTGTGCGCTCTTTTTGTCTCTTTTCTCCTTCGGTAGATAGATAGATATGAGATAGATAGTTAAATATATAGATAGATATGAGATAGATATGAGATAGATAGATATATAGATATTAGATAGATAGATAGATAGATAGATAGACTTAGCAGTTGTTTACCTGGGACTAACTCTGCCCTATGTAGATTTTCTTTAACAGTCACTGTCCTGGGATAGGGTATCTACTAGTACAGTCATATAATGACTTGACAGAGACCAAAAAGAAACTCTTTTGGACTCTGCCTAGCCAGTGGAACACTATGAAACGCTTTTCCTGCTGTACATGAGAAATACAGATCACTAATGCAATCTAAACACCTCATTAAGCGTGTACAGTCATGGCCAAAAGTTTTGAGAATGACACAAATATTATATTTTCACATGATCTGTTGCCCTCTGGTTTTTATGTGTGTTTGTCAGATGTTTTTATCACATACAGAAATACAAGTGCAATCATATTATGATTAACAAAAGCTTTTATTGACAGTTAGAATGAGTTAATCAGCAAGTAAATTTTTGAAAGTGTTGACCCTTTTCTTCGGACCTTGAAATTCTCCCTGGCATCTCTCAATCAACTTCTGGCCCAAAATCCTGACTGATCCCGTCCATTTCTTGCCAACAATGTTGATTTTGTCGAAATTTTTTGGGTTTTTGTTTGCCCACCCGTCTCTTGATGATTGACCACAAGTTCTCAATGGGATTAAGATCTGGGGAGTTTCCAGGTCATGGACCCAAAATCTCTATGTTTTGTTCCCTGAGCCATTTAGTTCTCACCTTTGCTTTATGGCAAGGTGCTCCATCATGCTGGAAAAGGCATTGTTGATCACCAAACTGCTCTTGGACGGTTGGGAGAAGTTGCTCTTGGAGGACATTCTGGTACCATGCTTTATTCATGAATGTGTTTTTAGGCAAGACTGTTAGAGAGCCGATTCCCTTAGCTGAGAAGCAACCCCACACATGAATGGTTTCTGGATGCTTTACAGTTGGCATGAGACAAGACTGGTGTATCGCTCACCTTGTCTTCTCCGAACAAGCTGTTTTCCAGATGTTCCAAACATTCGGAAAGGGGATTCATCAGAGAAAATGACTTTACCCCAGTCCTCAGCAGTCCACTCCCTGTATCTTTGGCAGAATATCAGTCTGTCCCTGATGTTTTTTATGGAGAGAAGTGGCTTCTTTGCTGCCCTCCTTGACACCAGGCCTTGCTCCATGAGTCTCCGCCTTACAGTGCGTGCAGATGCACTCACACCTGCCTGCTGCCATTCCTGAGCAAGCTCTGCACTGCTGGTAGCCCGATTCCGAAGCTGAAATACTTTTAAGAGACGGTCCTGGCGCTTGCTGGTCTTTCTTGGGCACCCTGGAGCCTTTTGGGCAACAATGGAACCTCTCTCCTTGAATTCCTTGATGATGCGATAGATTGTTGACTGAGGTGCAATCTTTCTAGCTGCGATACTCTTCCCTGTTAGGCCAGTTTTGTGCAGTGCAATGATGACTGCACATGTTTCTTTAGCGATAACCATGGTTAACAGAAGAGAAACAAAGATGCCAAGCACCAGCCTCCTTTTAAAGTGTCCAGTGGTGTGATTCTTACTTAATTATGACAGATTGATCTCCAGCCCTGTCCTCATCAACACCCACACCTGTGTTAATGGATCAATCACTGAAACGATGTTAGCTGGTCCTTTTAAGGCAGGCCTGCAATGAAGTGGAAATGTGTTTTGGGGGAAAAAGTTCATTTTCTAGGCAACTATTGACTTTGCAATTAATTGCTGTTAAGCTGATCACTCTTTATAACATTCTGGAGTATATGCAAATTGCCATTATAAAACCTGATGCAGTAGACTTTGTAAGAATTAACATTTGTATCATTCTCAAAACTTTTGGCCATGACTGTAGTGTAAAGGGGGTTTCTCACTACGAAGATGATCTTTCAACATGCAGGGACCGGTAATTTCATATTTTTTCTACATTAGTCTTTTGATTTTACCTTGGTCAGATGATAAGAGAGATTTTATCTGCTGAGCGCACACAGGTTTCTCTGGTTACGTCCATATCTTCCTCCCTAATTAAACAGAGCAGGGAGTGATGTCACCATGGACAGAGCTTACTCTCCAAGAAGACTAATTATCTCTAATAAGATTAGCTTCTTCTTTTTTTTTTTTACAGATAAGCAATTGTTTTCACTCCTCAGAGCACTTGTTGCTTTGTTTAATGAAGATTAAATCTACTACACTAACTTATTTTTAATGCTATTTAAGAGAGATGTTAAATATGCTAATCAATGCAATTTAACCACCCACAGCCTGACAAAGGCAGAGTGAGTGTAAAGCTGTCTGAGACTCACTGAAACAGCATAGTGAGAAAACCCCATTAACCGAGCACTAAAAACGTGGCTATTATTTATAACAAGGACTCCTGTTAGCTTCATCCTCCACCAGTCCACCACATTTTTTTTAAGAGAGTCATTTCAAAGCATGTGTTGATTTTTTTTTCTTTAATATTTAATTGAAAACAAAAAAAAACCCACACAAAACAGTTCAGGAGTACGGAAAGTATTCAGACGCCTTTAAATTTTTCACTCTTTCATTGCAACCATTTGGTAAAATCAAAAAAGTTCATTTTTTTGCTCATTAATGTACACTCTGCACCCTATCATGAAAGAAGATATTTTTAAAAATTTATTAAACAAGAAAAACTGAAAAATCACATGATCTTAAGTATTCAGACCCTTTGCTCAGTATTGAGTAGAAGCACCTTGTGAGCTAGTACAGCCATGATTCTTCTTAGGAATGATGCAACAAGTGTTTCACACCTGGATTTGGGGATCCTCTGCCATTCTTCCTTGCAGATCCTCATCAGTCCCCTCAGGTTGGATGGTGAACGTTGGTAGACGCCATTTTAAAGTCTCTCCAGAGATGATCAATTCGGTTTAGGTCAGGGCTCTGGCTGGGCCAGTCAAGAATGGGCACAGAGTTGTTCTGAAGCCACTGCTTTGTTATTTTAGCTGTGTGCTTAGGGTCAGTGTCTTGTTGGAAGAAGAACCTTCGGCCCAGTCTGAGGTCCAGAGCGTCTGGGAGAGGTTTTCATCCAGGATATCTCTGTACTTGGCCGCATTCATCTCTCCTTCATTTGCAGCCAGTCGTCCTGTCCCTGCAGCTGCAAAAAACACCCCCATAGCATGATGCTGCCACCACCATGTTTCACTGTTGGGATTGTATTGGGCAGGTGATGAGCAGTGCCTGGTTTCCTCCACTGCTTACAATTAACCCAAAAAGTTCAATCTTCATCTCATCAGACCAGAGAATCTTATTTCTCATAGTCTGGGAGTCCTTCGTGTGTTTTTTTTGCAAACTGTATGCGGCTTTCATGTCTTGCACCGAGGAGAGGCTTCTGTCGGCACGCTCTGCCATCTCCCTACTGCATCTATGGAGCTCAGCCACAGTGATCTTGGGGTTCTTCTTTACCTCTCTCACCAAGGCTCTTCTCCCACAATTGGTTAGTTTGGCTGGACGGCCAGGTCGAGGAAGAGTTGTGGTCATCCCAACTTCTTCCAGTTAAGGATTATGAAGGCCACTGTGCTCTTAGGAACCTTGAGTTCTGCAGAAATTCTTTTGTAACCATGACCAGATCTGTGCCTTGCCACAATTCTGTCTCTGAGCTCCTTGGGCAGTTACTTAGACCTCATGATTCTCATGTGCTCCGGCATGCACTGTGAGCTGTGTCGTCTTATATAGACAGGTGTGTGCCTTTCCTAATCAGTTTAATTAAACACAGCTGGACTCCAATGAAGGAGTAGAACCATATCAAGGAGGATCAGAAGGAAATGGACAGCATCTGAGTTAGTTATGAGTGTCACAGCAAAGGGTCTGAATAATTATGACCACGTGATATTTCAGTTTTTCTTGTTTAATAAATTTGCAAAAATATCTACATTTCTGTTTTTTTTTCTTTCAAGAGGGGGGGGGGGTGGAGTGTACATTAATGAGCAAAAAATGAACTTTTTGGATCTTACCAAATGGCTGCAATGAAACAAAGAGTGAAAAATTTTAAGGTGTCTGAATACTTTCCGTACCCACTGTATTTCTTATTAGCAGTATAGGAGCTTATTAATCTTTCTTGTTGACAAACTAACGCTTTGGAGCTCTGTATCTCTATGCCCTGCTCACGAATGTCCCTCTAACAGGCTCAGCTAAGAACAGCAGAGCTGAAATGTCAAATAAGGCTGTAAAACTGCCCACAGCCCGACCAGGAAGTAGGAGCCTGAAGTTGGCTGTTAAGAGCAGGTTCTGTGAAACAGCCAATTGGGAAAATCCTTTTAATTACCCAGACTCTATAATGTCAAGAGACTGGGAAATGCAGATTGGGCCAATAAAAAAAAAATAAAGTGATGGTTTGCACAAGGCTGTCAGCTTTTGGTTTTTTTTGTTAATCAAAGTAATATCTCACATGATGCCTGTGTTAAAGGGGTTGTCTCACTACAAGTATTGCTTTTTTATGTTAAACATCTTGCAAAAACAAGTCACTTTGCAATATATGTCCATTAACAGAATCCTACCTATTCCTAGATAACACCTTTTTTATGGGCTGCATCAACTCCTCAGGTTGCTATAGCTACAGGCCTGTTTGATCTCTCCTGATAGGCTGCCAGCACTGGTTGCTATAGCTACAGACCTGGCTTCTACTGCAGTCTAGCAGAAGCCAGTAAACACGCCCCTGAATTCAAAATGAAACCAAGAAAACAGGACTGAAGTAAGATGAATCAATGTAGTGAGACAACCCCTTTAAGGATTAAACATATTTGTGGAAAAAAAGAACAAGTCAATGCTGTGGCAAATATTTTGATTAAACGGTCTAGACAAATGGAACATATTGGACATGGCAGAGGTGCACTTTGGGGAGGGATAGGAGACTTCCTGATATCACAAGGGTTAAATGATACAATAAGACTGCTGGCTACAGGCAGAAAGCATTTTGTCATTTAATACTATATTTGCGTGTTAACAAAAAACAGGAGATTTGGCATTAATTGAGATGAAATAAGGTATGAAAACTTATGAAATATACCATTAAAATCTTCTTCATGTGCCCTGATATATGCACGAAAAAATATTTGTAGGTCACGGGCCAAATCCAAAAGGAAAAAAATACTATTAGATAATGTGGATTTAAGCTATATGGACACATTTTAAACCATGCGAACCACCCCAGCATAAAGCATATATAAATTTTTAAAACAAAATACCACGAGTGAACACAATCCACTTACGTAGTATAAGGCTGGAGGTGCATGGTGATATTTTATGGCAAAATATCACCTTAGTGCTTTGACTTACAAGCTTATATCCCAACATTACAGCTATTTCAATGGTTGACTTTGTTAAGTTGCACTATAAAAAGTCTTGAGGTACTTCCAGCCTTAGGACTAGGTTCCAAGATTAAGCTACAGGCAACAATTATCACACTGCAATCACAGAAAATTGGAATGCACGGTCCGCTAATCTTAGCTTGCCGAAGGGGTCCTATGAATTCACACAAGCAAATGCTGCAGTGTGCTCCTTACTTTTTGGAATGTAGAAAATGTGCAACCCTTGTTGAACTGTTGCAAGAAAAAAACAATCTACTATGATCAAAATGTGCAATAGTATCCATGTGCAAAATGACCATGCACCATGGACCCAGGGGGACGTCCACACGATTATAATGTCTGCGGCAAGAACGCGTTTCTTTCCTCCTTCAAATTCAAAATGTGGACAAGGAAACGACAGATTTCTGCTTAAGTGTTTGACGACGCTGATTTAACAAGGCAGTCTATGGGGAAGTGTTAAAGGTAGTTTTTCATGCTTATTTAGGGACGTATGAGGCGTAAAATATGCCCCAAAATAAGCGTGAAAAAAAGCAATGTGAACACACCCTAAAAGTGTCCAATTGTACAAATAGCAGCTAAGTGAACTAAGGGCTTCGGGGCTGAATTACAACTTTAATATCATCCGTAACTTTGTGAAGCGCACTAGACGAGAGGAGGGGGAGGTTGAAGCATTAATGCTCATTCACTTAAGCAGATGTGAAATGTCAGGGGCATCACAGACAGATGTCATCAAGCGGGAATGATTTCTCCTAACAACTGCAGAGGCTCCTCTTCCCTCCCTGCACTTGCTGTACATATCTGTGAACTTCATTATCTAAGGTTCACCATCTGGCCTCCAGTGCTCAGTTCCAACATTGAGGTCTCTGTCTGCAAAACAGTAGCTTCTCTTACATCCATAGGCACCAAGCAACTAAACCATCCTATTGATGCTGCAGGTTGGACCTGAGTGAGTAGTGTTTCCCACGCTAAAGATCTTCTCTGTTCTGTATTTGTGGTTCTATTTATCATGGGTGTAAGGCAATGTTCACACGGCTTACTGCCGGCGTAATTGCGGGGATGGATTTCGCCCCGCAATTACGCCGGCAGCCGTGCAGGACACGCCGTAAATAACGTGCATGTCACTTTCTCCCCCCGTGGCGGATTCGCCGAGCGGGGAGAAGAGACGGAATCCACAGTTCTCTATGAGACCTGTGGATTACCGTAATGACTGGGACGGATTCCAGCCGTACTGCAGTGCAAATCCGGCGCGCAGTACAGCTGAAATCAGTCCCAGAATAAGCCGTGTGAACTAGGCCTAACAGTCAAGTCACTTTATTACGACCATCAGATAAAATCCAGAGTAATAACTATGTGCAGCACCGCAAGCAGCTAGATGAGCTCGCAGTGACTTAAAGAGTACCTATCACCTTCAGACAAACCTCATGAAGTAACAGAAGACTAAAATACAAACACTTTCTCAAATAAGCTTAATTAGGAAAAACAAAGCCTTTCACCTGTATTTCAGTTTTTAAAAAAGTGCTGGCCCTTTAAGACAGCTCTGGTCGGGCCAAGTCGGCACATGACAGCTTGATGAATGACAGTTGTAAGTTCCTGAGCTGGGAAAGTCCACAGTGCAGGGGGAGTCTGTAAGTCTACATCATGTGCACACCAGCAGCAGTGTAATACAGATGCCTGTGTGCTATGGAGGAGGAGGCTGAAGCAACATGTAAACTGTCACACTGTTTCCTAAGGTTCTGTCTCCACTGCAAAGAAAAAAAACGACTGAAAACATCTCCCATAGACTCTAATGTAAAAACCATCCTGCTGTCTACACTGAGCTTCTTTTTTCTGTTCTTTTTTCTACTGGTCGCCTTTTGCAACATGTTCTAAAAAACACCAGAGCAGGGCATAAAATTTACTACAGGAGTCTATGGAAAGCGCCGGACGTCTTTTGGCGCGTTTTCTGCCGTGATTTTTCAATGTAAACCCTCCCAGGAGACCCAAGTCCCACCTATAGTGGGTGTTAATAAAGGTTATATCTTATCAAATTTGCATACAAGTGTCCGATGTGTCCTTGTTTGTACCGTTCGTAATAAAATGATCATGCTTTGGTCGCTAACGTTTTTTGCGGAATTCATATTTTTTTAGCTAAAAATACGTTGTTTTTTTTTATTTTTTACAGATTTTGCCGCTACAATCCTTTTCTTAACTTACTCTGCCGCTAATAAAGTTATCTCGCTTCTGACGCTAAAAATACGTTTTTTCACGGATTTTAGCTCTTCTAAAGTTATCTTCCTTTTGTTGCTAAAAATAAGTTTTGGTTTTTTTAACGTATTTTTGTAGCTAAATATACGTTTTTTAACGGGTTTTGGCGCTAAAATACTTTTTTTTTACGGATTTTGTCACAAATATGTTTTGTACGGATTTTGGCGATATTAAAGTTTTCTCGCTTTCGTCGCTAAAAATAAGTTTTTACCGATTTTGCCGCTAAAATACTTTTTTTTTTACGGATTTTGCCTCTTCTACAGTTATCTTGATTTTGACACTAAAAATGTTTTTTTATGTATTTTGTTGCTAAAAATAAGTTTTTTTTACGGATTTTAGCGCTATGGAATTATTTTTCCGGATTTTGGCACTAGAGTCCGTTTTTTTACGGATGTTGGAGCTAAAATCCTTAAAAAAAGATATTTTTTTTGCTGCACAAGCAAAATAAGTGTGTCAGCGGCAAAATCCGTAAAAACTTATTTTAGCATCAAAATCCATAAAAAACTTATTTTTGGCGACAAAGGCAAGTTAACTTTATAAGCGGCAAAATCCGTAAAAATATGGATTTTTGCACCAAAATCCGTAAAAAAAATTTACTTTAGGTCCAAAATCCGTAAAAAAAAAAACTTAGTTTTGACGACAAACGCGATATAACGTTATTAGCGCTAAAATCCATAAAACGACTTACAAGATGACATATAAATGCAATAATGTGCTTTATATTCCCTTTTGTAGGGCAGAGTTACATCCAATGTTTTTAAATTTTTGCATACATTAAAAACCCGACTTGAACACAAGCAAAAAGCGCACGTAAAAAACACGGCAAAAAACAGACTTTTTTTCAGCTGCACAGCCAAACATGTAAAAAAAACACCAGAGAAGGGCAGAAAATTTACTACAGGAGTCTATGGAAAGCGCCGGACGTTTTTTAATGTAAACACACCCAGGAGATAAGTCCTTCCAATAGTGGGTGATAAAGTTTATACTTTTTTCAATTCTGCAAACAAGTGTTTGACATGTCCTCGTTCGTACCGTTTGTAATAAAGTGATCATGTTTTTGTCGCTAACATTTTTTGCGCAATTCACAATTTTTGCTTTAATGACGCTATACGCTTTTTTTTTTTTTTTTTTTTTTTAAGGATTTTGGCTCAAATTCTTTTCTTGGAAGATTGTAATAAAGTTCTCGCTTGTGACGCTAAAAATAATTTTTTTATGTTTATTGCCGCTAAAATACTTTTTTTTACGGATTGTAGCACTAAAATACAGGTTTTTTAAATAGATTTTAGCACTATTAGGCTATGTTCACACGGCTTATTTGGGACGTATTCCAGCCCGCTAATTCGTGCAGTACGGCGCGAATTACGGACTGAAATACGTCCCATTCATTACGGTAATCCACAGTTCTCATAGAGAACTATGGATTACGTCTCCTCTCCCCGCTCCACAATACGGCGAGCGGGAGAAAAGTGACTGCTACTATTCACTGCGTACACACGCTGTGGATAATGCATGCCTATGGGGCCGGCTGGCTGCCGGCCCCCCCCGTACACCAAGTGTAATTGCGGGGCGAAATACATCCCGCAATTAAGCCGTGTAAACATAGCCTTAAGTTATCTTGCTTTTGTCACTAAAAATAATTTTTTTTTACAGATTTTTAAACTAAAAAAAAAAAGCTTTTTTATGAATTTTGACGCTAATAAATTTATCTTGCTTTTGTTGGCAAAAATACGCTTTTTTTACGGATTTTAGCGCTAAAATCTGTATTTTTACGGATTTTGGCGCTATTAAAGTTCTCGCTTTTGTCGCTAAAAATCCTTTTTTCTTACAGATTGGAGATAAATTTATTAGCACCAAAATCCGTAAAAACCCACAAAAACCATAGAAAACTTATTTTTAGTAACCAAAGTGAGATAACTTTAATAGCGCCAAAATCTGTAAAAAAAAAAAAACAAAAAAAAAAAAAAACGTATTTTGGTGACAAAAGCAAGATAACTCTATTAGTGCCAAAATCCGTAAAATGACTACAAGAATGAAATAAAAAAATAATGTGCTTTCCATCCCCTTTTGTAGGGGGGAGTTACATCCAATGGTTAATTTTTTGCATACATTGAAATCCAGAAGACAAGCAAAAAACGGGGGGTAAAAAAAGCGCAAAAAAAATGCAAATCGCAGCAATAAACGGCCGTTTTTCAGCTACTTTTGACAGGGAGGGACCAAAACTCAGTTTTTAGTATTTTTGGGTTTCAGGTCGTTTTTTGTCCACTGCAGTGTAGACATAGCCTTAGTGTGCGTGCCTGCTGTACTGTATGTAGTCAGAGAACCAGCATCGCCCTGCACTGTTGGTATCTCCCAACAGACTGATAAGGATCTCCGAGTTACAAAAGTGAAAGTAAAAACCTGTTTCCTGTAAAATGAGGGAAATCCTCTGCATTGTTTAATGACATGTATTTTGGGAAAAGTCTTATAATTTCTTTCTACTATCAATTCTGGGTGTTTTTTGTGGAGGTGATAGGTACTCTTTAAGGTCCTGATAGGCAGGGCTGTGGAGTTCCGAAAAATCAAAGCCCCGACTCCCGACTCCTTCAATTTTCCCAAACCTCCAAATCCTGACTCCCTCATACACGGGCGGGTTTTCAAGTGAAAACTTTTACTGTAGTAAAATGGTAACTTCAGGCTGTTTATACTCTATGATACAATAATCAAGCTATTTAGGTAGAACAGACCCTGACAAACACTAGGGTAACAATGTTTGATCTTTTGAACACTTGTGAGTAGAGTTGAAGAAAAAGCTTTTATTTGTACCCAAAGTCCAGTCTGCACCAACATTGGGAATGTGTAGAAGAGACCCGAGATCAGATTTTGGTCAAGACCTGCTTGAATCTGATTCAGAGCCCAGAAGGATTCAGGCAGTATTGAAAACCAAAAGGTGAATTTCCCAAATACTAACAAAATAATAAAAATTAACATATTGATCTTTAGGAGCAAAATAGTAACAATGCAGTTAAAGTAAAGAATCTGCAGAACTAAGCAGATGTTAAATACTTGCAAGTCGAATTTATGTATAAGATGACTATATAAAATAACAGTAGCCTCATTTACAAAGCTGTAGTGGATGGTGACATATGGAGCCTGAAAGTTACAAGTTCAAAGCATTGTTACCCTTTTGCTTGCCAGTGTAAAATATATTTATTGGATATGACTTTAGAACACAAATTGTAAATATGCAAAGCACTGCAGGAAGATTTGTAGAGTCTCTGAATTTGTTCTGATAAATAGTATTGCCTTCATCAGATCCTGCATACATGACCTCACATCTGTATTCATTATTTCCAGGCTAGAGAATGGCCTCTCTACACTAACTTGGGTTGGGGGCAAAGCGGTGACCACAGGGGTAACATCTCTAACAACGTCAGGGTATAAAGGAATTGCCTCAGCCATCGTCAGTTTTGATGAATGGTTGATCTTCTACTTCCTTGAATGCAAATGAAAAATGTAACTGAAATCTGTTTGCCCTGGGGGCAGAATCTTTTCCCCTGGGGCAGCGCTTTGCCTGCTCCATGTCATCAATTACACTCCTCATGTGATGAGGCTGAAGATATGGGAACAGTAGCACTGGCCGGACCCAATTCCTCTTGCTCTTTGCATCCAACTAACTGGACCAACTTCTTATATATTTTGGGAGTCGGAGTCGGTCCATTTTATGACGACTCTGACTCCACAGCCCCGCTGATAGGTGGTCACAGGTATCTGCAGCCATGCTGACTGCATCCCACAACTGCTGGAGGGTGCAGGACGATAATGATGATCAAGGTGGTCACACAGATGCTCAGTTCAAGTCTGCTAACATCTTTCTAATGTTATTCCAAACCAGGTTGGACATTTCTAGCCGTGTGACATGTGATATTATCTTGCTGGAAGATCCCATTCGCCTAAGGTAAGACAATCAGCATGTATGGGTGTACGTGATCTGCTAGAATAGATTCATATCCAAATGCATTGTGAGTGTTTACCACGTGGGTGAGTGGCCCAGAGTATGCCAACAAAACATTCCCCAGACTATAAGGCTATGTTCACACGGCTTAAAATGGGCCGTATTTCGGTCCTAATTACGCGCGAAGTGCCAAATTACGGCTGAAAAAGGGCCCAGTCATTACGGTAATCCACAGTTCTCATGAGAACTATGGATTACGTCTCCTCTCCCATGCTCGGCGAATTCGCCGTGGGAGGAGATAAGTGACATGTGAATTACCAGCAGCGTATACGCGCCGCTAGTAATGATTGTCTATGGGCTGGCGAGGTGCCGGCCCCCCGCTCACTCCCTGCCCCCATCCACACGGCGTAATTGCGGGGCGTAATTACGTCCCGCAGTTAAGCCATGTGAACATAGCCTAAGTCCATGTTCCCACGGCAATATCCCGGACGTAATTCAGTCCGTAATTATGCGCCGGAGTGCGCAAATTACGGGCTGAATACGTCCTCGTAACTACGGTAATCCACAGTTCTCATAGAGAACTATGGTTTACGTCTCCTCTCCCTGCCCCCGTCCACACGGCGTAATTACGTCCCGCAGTTAAGCCGTGTGAACATAGCCTAACGCTGCCACCAGCAGTTTGTAGTCTTCAAGTAATGGTAGCAGGTGTTTGTTCTTGGATGTTTCTTGCCCGACACGCTAACGTCCATTCGTTTCATGAAGCCGAAAACATGACTCAACAGAAAAGGCAACCCTCTGTCAAATAGAGGTCCAAATCCAAAACTGAAGGCTTTCCTGCCGATGCAACTTCACAGGCACAGGTGCAGTGATCATCCGTCTGCATTGCGGCCCAATATGCAGTAGGGTTTCCTGAATTGTTGTACTAGACACCCATCTGGTCGCCCCTCTAGTTCATTTTGGTGGTGAGCTGCTCCACTGTAGTGTTTCTGCCCACCCTTGCGCACCTTCATAGACAACTTTCACTCTCACATGAATGACACATGGTGCTCTGCAATTTCCATGTCATTTATTCGCAATGGCGCCATTTGTCACTTCACGATACACTCACCACTACAGTACTCAAACAATTCCCAAACTGCACAGTTGCAGAAAAACTCCCACCTATAGCCTGAACGCCAATAATTATCTTTTTTTGCAACTTTGATAAATTGCTCCTTTTACCCGTAACAGCAATGACCGATATGTATGCGGACAGCCTATCGCACACCTTATATACCCACTATCCAGCTCATCACATGTGACTTCCTTCATGAGCTACATGCTGGCAAGGTTAAAAGTAGGAATCGGTCATAATAATGTGACTCAACTGTGTAAATATGTATACATATACATGGAAAAACACTGCAAAAATTATTTATAGTACAGTTCCCTGTAATAGACAAGACGGATTTTAAAAATTAAACAACTGAAGCTAAGCGTCAGTGTCTTATGCCCATTTCAGAAAATTCATCATACACATCCATTTTTACCACTGACATAGACACTGGCGCCAGCCATTGTGGCTGTAATACAAATTCCCAAAAACTAAAAATACAGCAGAGCCAGTTGGCACTAAAACCCATGCCAATGTTACATTCGTTAAACAGTTTAACTGCATTGCTTCTAACGTTTCTAGAAGTATAAAATGGAGGTTTTTAGTGCACTAATTGATCAAGATAGGTATTGCCACCCACCACGTCAAGGCAACATCATCAGGCAAGTCCCTAACACTGGATTTGCCTCTCCGTGGAAAATCTAGAATTAGGTCACCTGCTTTTGTATTTCTTCTTAGTGGCCATCGATGTAAACTCCTTTAATCAACAATAGAAACACCCAGGAAATAGATATCTAGAAGCCTGAGATCTGTTCAACCATAGAAAATCCCATTCTGGAAACAATTATAATAGATGTCTATCAAAAGGTCTATATATAATACTAAGATTGAGACCAAGAACATTTCTAGACTGCAGTTAATAAGATTTATACATTGCTTACAAGTAGGACTAGGGTGAGTCAAACATTATGTGCAGAATGTGTACTTATTTTATTCAGCTTTCAGAAAAGACAACTACATTATTTTAGATGCTCTCCTTGCTTTCCAACACACTTTGTCCATCTGTCAACGAGTTTTTACATTCCCTCATTTAAAAAAAAGTTTCCTGCTCATCCTCGAGCCACGAATGCACCGCTTTGCTTTCTTCCTCTTCTTCAGACGTGAATCTGCCTCCTCAAAGGGCTTTCAGGGGATCAATAAGACGTTTGTCCGATGGGCAAAATCAGGACTATAGGGAGGATGCTTTAACACCTCGAAAGGAAGTTTTTTTTTTTAGGGGCAACGGAGAGTGGCAATGCATTGTCATGCAACAACACAACACAACACCCATGGATAACAGTTCTCTCCTTCTTCATGAAAGACACTTGTGTTACCTTCCTTGAACATCTCTATCCCTAATGAGATACCTTACCCCTTTTCAGCCACACTCGCCTCTCACCATGCCAGCCTGTAAGTTTTACTCTGCACTGACAAGGGGCAAACACCCTGAAACAGCTGCATGCAGATGAACAAAACTGGCATGGCTTGAATCCCTTTCACATTGCAAGGCTTAGTAAATTAGATGTCACTTAATGTCTAATAGATAGCGCTGAAGAGTTCAGCTTTATTCCCATAAGCCCCTTATGACCCATACACTCTCCTCTTCCACATGCCTCCATGCCCGTTTATCATTGTCCCTGAGGAAGGCCTAAATATCCGAACCCGGATTTTGGGGGCTCTCCCCCCAACTATAAATCTATTGTTTAAATAGGAAGCTGATGACATATTTTCTAAATTTTTTCGTGTGAAATAAACTAAAATCTTAAAAATCTCCCAAAAGTGCCGTGGTTTTTCTCACAGGGAAAACATTCCCTTCTGGTTTTCCCAAAAAGGCCCCTTGCCCCTTTCCAGATTGGTGTGGGCACCTTTTATTTTTTTCTGAAATAGCCCCTTAAAAATTTTTTAATCCCCAGTGGAGTATAAAATGAGATAAATCTCCACAAAGATTTCTCTCCCCAATGGTTTCTCCCCCCTTAGAGCCCACTCTTCTCACCGGGCCACCCCGTAATTAACTCTGTATTGAAAAAAACCCCCCCAAAACGCAGAAATTTGAAAAAAACGGCTTTTTTTTTGCTCTATACTCACAAATTAACTGACGTAAACGTAAAACTTGGCAGCAATGCTGGGGACCGAACCTACACAAAAAGCAATGATAAACAGTGCACCAAAGAGAAATTTTAATTTCTGCCCTTGACACTCTTGGTTTCACCAAAGGGGGTTTTTTGATTTGACTTTTGGGTTTGGGACGGGTGTCTTTTAGGGTTTTTTTTTACACGATTACGCAGCACACAGACAGTGCATACATTGTGTGTTTGGGGACTCCCAATAGACGTGCCCCCGGGGCGCGGGGGGACCGCAGCCCCCGGCAGCTCTGACATCATTCTGGGGAGAGTATTCGCCGCGAATAAGTGAATGTCATTTTTTTCCCCCCCGCATAATACATCGTACTGTATGAGGGGGGAAGGAGGCGAATCCATATTGCCAAAATGGGGAAACAAGCACACCGAAATTTCCCCGTTGAACCCTAGCCTTACACTGATAAGTCAAACAGGGGCCCCTTACTACAGGTAAGAGTGAGGGGCAGAGAGCCCTTAAAGAAAAAGTTAGAGGTCGTGGGAACCCGAAATTTTTTTGTTTGAAGGGGACCCAAAAAAATTTTTTTCCCTCATAATTTGCAAATAAATTCTTTCCAAATCAGACAATGTGATTTTCTGGATTTGTTTCTTCACTTTGTCCCTCATAGTTGAGGTCGACCTATGATGTCAATTACAGGCCTCTCTCATCTTTTTGGGTGGGAGAACTTGCATAATTGGTGGCTGACAAAATACTTTTTTCCCCACTGTATCTGACATTGATAGCCTATCCTATTGATAAGCCATCAGTGTATGCGATATAATAAAATTACTAATAAACTATTTGAAGAGGTAAGAATTCAGGCGATACCTTTTAGAGGCAAACTGAGTATACTTGATAGTGAGCTTTCAAGAGGACTAGCTCTCTTCTTCAGACATGGTGTTCTACAACAAACTGAAAATACACAGACTTTTTATACACAAAAGACATGGATCTTCAAAGGAACTTAGAAACCTTATAAATGGATTTTGTTATTTTTAAGGTTTCTAAGTTCCTTTGAAGATCCATGTCTTTTGTGTATAAAAAGCCTGTGAATTTTCAGTTTGTTGTATAACACCATGTCTGAAGAAGAGAGCTAGTACTCTCGAAAGCTCACCATCAAATATACTCAGTTAGCCTCTAAAAGGTATCGCCTGATTTCTTCACTCTTCTACTACTTTCTATGGCTAACACGGTACAACATTATACTACTAAAACTATTTGCAGCCACTGTGTATGAATTTTTTTTTTGGAGGTAAAGATTTTATAACCGATGTATGAATATTTTCTAATCCTGATTTCCCTGACGGAGCATCGTGGTAACATGAGAGAGAAAGTAGTGGGGTGGTGATACTGTCACATATTGTACAACAATGCTGTTCTAGTACATTATTCTGCATTATCACATCATCTCGGCAGGTCAGCAAGCATAATCTCTAAGGCTATGTTCACACGGCTTATTTCGGGACGTATTTACGTCCGTAAATACGTCCTGAAATACGTTTCAAATAATGAACAATTAGATTAGCATTGATTCCAATGCAAAATACGCCTCATCGTTCACACGAGGCGTATTTTCGCGACGTATTTACGGGCGTAAATACGTCCGTAAAATTAAGTCCCCTGTCACTTATTGAGGCGTATTTTGCAAGTAAATCCCTATAGTAAAGAATGTGGAATGTATTTACGACGCGAAATACGTGCCACACTTTGCTACACGTATTTGAAACGTATTTCGGGACGTATTTGCGGACGTAAATACATCCGTAAATACGCCCCGAAATAAGCCGTGTGAACATAGCCTAAGAATAATATGCCTTTCCACATTCAACCTGAGCCAAAGTAACCAGCTGAATGTGGAAGGACTTACGTTGCCATAGCATACCACGAGACTGCTTCTATTTATTGTGATCCGAGTGCTCTAGTTTTTATAGACGACACTCTCCATGAAACAGTTGCTTTGTCTAGAGCCATGCACGTTTCTTATGCAGTTGGCACTGAAGCAGAAGTCAACGAGATGCTTGGCAAATACAGCTATCAGACCAATATGTTCCACGGTAAGAGCACCCGCCTTCCAAGTTGGACTGCTCGATATGGGACCAGCTGCTCTGCTGGGAAATCTGGAATCGATGCTCTGCACTCTTTACCCAACACCTCCTCCATCTCAAGAAACGTTAACTCTTGCACGTTCACAAATGATCGAAAGAAAAAAATGCTCCATTTTCAGTTAATCTGCAGCCACTGTTAGCCTGGCTTGTCTTTATCACCATCCACAGCTGGAGTGTAATAAGAGACCTGCAACCTTCCCCATGTCCCCAAATCCAGTAAAAAGGAGATCAGTGTTAACAAGCGGGAAAAAGATTTTCTCGCAATGAAATCACACCAGACAGGTTACATGTGCATTATCCATTACTATACCTCCCTTACGTAAAATATCCCAGGGATACAAATGAAAGAAAAACTGGTGGAAAGAAAAAGCACTGCTATGTTTCCAATAAAATCCCTTTGGCACAATTTTAGCTGAAGTCCTTAAGTGTCGGAGGTAGTTCGATTGAAGCACTTCCCAAGTATGACCTCTTTTTCCCCCAAGTCACAAAAGGGATAAAAATCTTAAAGATTCAGGGGTTTATCAGCGCTTTGGATTCCCTTGGGAGTTACAAACAAAGTGGCCCCTTACTTGCATTTTAGTTTTTTATTTCAAAAAACCGGCGGACGACTTGTTCTTTGAAAAGGGAAACGGTTCTTATTTTTTATCGGAGTCGGGATCGGAATTTAGAAAAATTTTTTTCCCTTATCCCCATCTTTAAGGGACAAAACTCTTGTAGTTGGGAGGGCTCACAAAACAGGTATCTCAGAAAAGGCATCAATGTGTTAACAGTAGATGGTTCATTCCTGAAAGAACACACAAATAATCACATTAAATAGATCCTATAGATTATGTACAATACATGGAAAATTATTAAAAAAAAACATTTAAAAAACAATTAAAACACATCACGTTTATGGCCTATGTTTAAAAAGGAAACCCGTCAACAGTTTTTTCCCACCTTGTGGAGGGCAGCACAAGCTAGTGTCAGACCCGCTGTTTTTCCCGCGCTGTGGGCCCCTTTTTTGTAAAAGCTGGGTTTTGTGTATTTAATGCTCAAATTTGCGTTTTCACCCGAAAAGAGGGCATTCTAAAAAAGTCCTTTAGAGTTTTAAATTTTTTTCAAACCCGGTCAATCAGAGGGTAGCCCCCCACCTCAACTGGAAAAAAACCTTTTTCTTTTAATAGGTAGAAACATGTGAATAACTGTCAGTGGGCAGAGCTAGCCTTTGGTGGGTGGGCTAAACACCTGCTCATTAATAAGATTTGAGGAGTAAGTGCTCTAAAACTACTGCATCTTACAGAATAAGGGGCACAGCGCTGGGAACAGCAGGTCTGACACTAGCTTGTGCTGCCCTCAGCAAGTGGTGGATAACCTATGTGACAGGTTCCCTTTAACTCCTTAAAGGGGGTTTTGCCAAGAAGTAAGTTCCTTACCTAACAGGCTGATACTCCCCTCTTAGCTTGAAAAAAGGGTGTTTGTTTCTGTGTTTAAAAAAACAAGTGCCTCCTCTGTGATGTAATTGCACCAACTCCCATGCATGTTCCCGATACTCAGTCTCTGTAGTTGAGTTGGCTAATCCACAGGGGATAACTGTATTGTGCACATGAGAGAAGATAAGCTCAGAGCAGGTAGTGTTCCTTCATTTGTTCACAAACTGATGCAGGGGGGGGGAGGGGGCTGAGCAGGGAGCGTCTGCATGTTTACTCAGATAATTACATTACAACCACCAGCAGATTCTCTTTACAAATGACACAGGAACTTTTCTCCCCAGTCCCTTCAAAGCTCATTCATGTGTTCTGCCATCAGGTAAGAAGTGCAAACAATGCAAGCGTGGCCAGATCAGCTCCTGGTTGTATCTAATGTAAACTGTCAGGAAACCAAGGGCATGTAAGGAAGGCTGTAGATCTCACAGGCTTCACTTTTTTTAATGACATATATTTAGAAAAGTGAATACCCATTTTGGAGAATCCCACGTCAACATTAGATCGTGGCAAAACCCCTTTAAGCACCAGGCCTGAAAAGGCTTTAAAGGGTTCTCCGGGAAATGAAGAAAAATAAATACATAAACTATATGTTATAATGAAAAATGTCTAAATACCTTTAATTAGAAAAGTCTGCTCATTTTGTCTATGAGATAAACATTATAGCAGAAGAAAATGGCTTCTGGGTTTCATTCTGTGTAGAAACCTGTCCTGGAATGCAGGGTACAGCAGTAGGATAGACTCAGTGAGTTAATTCCTAGTTAGGCTGACTGACATAACTGAGCATGTGTGCTGTGCTCAGTCAGCCTAACAGACTTGTGGTGTGAGGGACAGCTCTGTAGTAGAAAGGAGACTGTTTCAAATACAAGTGACAAGGCATTATGGGAAAGGAGCCGAGAAGCTCAAGCGCCCTCTGTTGGATGTAACAAATCCTCAATTTGCTTTTGACCCACTGGATCTTTGGAAAGCAAGAAGGGATATTTAGCCAAACCAGCATCACTCAACTGTTTACAGCCTGTTTCGGGGTTTTGCCCCTCGTCAGTACAGAGCAGGCGATGCTGGCTTGGCTGAGTGGGAGGCAATGAGTAGCTCAGAAAGGGAATATCTCTTCTTAGGGAGAGCGCCTATATAGGCGTGTACAGATTCGAAATTGCCTTTTTGCAATCCACGAAGCATCTGCATATCACAAGGCAGTGGGTCAAAAGGAAATTGAGGATTTGTTACATCCAACAGAGGGCGCTTGAGCTTCTCAGCTCCTTTTCCATAATGCCTTGTGATATGCAGATGCTTCGTGGATTGCAAAAAGGCAATTTCGAATCTCCACACGCCTATATAGGTGCTCTCCCTAAGGAGAGATCTTCCCTTTCTCAAAAACAAGTGTGCATACATTGCCATATATAATAAATTTGGTGTGGATATAGTATATAGAATCTATAGCTCAGCTTGGAGGAAGCAGCTTTTGTGGGAAACGAAGGATTCAAACAGCGCACCTATCAACTATAGCTGTGCCCACTAGACCAGTGAGGAGAGAGAAGGCAACATGGAAATATTACGTGATATAACAGCATCTGAAAGTAGTTGACACAGTGTACTGTGACATAGATTTACTGTTTATCTTTAGTATGACTCCATTACATTTTTTTTTGGGGGGGTTTCTCACATAACCCGTTTAATAACCAGCTACATTTTTTGTCTCCATAATTCTCAACAATCATAACTTTTCCAAAAAAGTTTCAATGATTCAGTTGTATGAGGACATATAGAGAAGTTTTATTTTTTGAGAGGTGTAATTTAAGTTTACATATAAATTACAGTGTAATTTTTAAAACAAAAAAAAAATTGCAGCGTGCACAAAAAAAGGTGCATCTATTTCTCAAATTATTTTTTTACACCATTCACATTTCACACTAAATAACCTGTTTCACCAGATTAATTCTACAGGTTATTACTGTCATGTGGATATGTAATATGTGTGTTTTGTGCAATGTATTCACAATATTTTTATTTTTTCATTTTATTTTTTTCCCCACACTTTGGGGGACATGTATAAAGATCGGCACGTCAAAGCGCCTGTTCCACCGTTTTTTTTTTCGTGAAAACTGCGCCTGATGTCGGCGCCGCAGCGCGGGGCAAATTTCAACGCCTCTGACAGACAGACCACATTGAAATAGGTCTGCCTGTCGGAGCTTAATGCGCCTCCGTTTGCCGACCCGCAGTCATACATGCGGCAGTGTTTTCGAATGTGGTGCGTCCCGCCCCAGAACGCCCACAGCGCGCCCCTACATGTTAGGCGCATTAGAAATTGGCAAAGCTTTCGCCTAATGCGCCTAACACATAGGGGAGGTGCGTCCGACAGCGGAGCCGGCACAGAGAGGCGCATTATACGCCAGAAAACCGGCGAAAACGCCGATCATACATGTCCCCCTTTGTTTTTCCTTTTTTTTCACCTAGTAATGTATTAGCATAATTCGTAATATGCTAATATTTTACATTATTTGTCAGCATGACGCAGGCTGTGGTGCCCTGACAACAGGCTTATTATACAGGTAGCCCTGGGGCCACTCTAGGTTTCTAGGGCTTATGTATAGATAGGGCATGTTCACATGGCATATTTGCGGGCCGTAATTTGAGGACTTATTGTACTGGCCAGCGCATACTTCTAAAACAGGTGTATAGCGGCGCGCACTCTATATGCTTGATAGACTCTGTAGACATACCCCATCACCTACACAGCCTTACACTAAAAAAAAAAATATATACATACAAGTGCCGTTAAACAAATTAAGTCCTAGTTGCGTTCTTCAGAAGAAAGAAAAAAAGTATGTGGCTAAACTGATGCAGCAACTGTGGGAGCCGGATATAGCTCCTACACACACTACCTAAGATCAGGGACGAGGGCAAAATTTGTTAAACTGCACATGTATGCAGATTTGTTTTAGTGTAGGGCTGTTTAGGTGTTAGCCTCCGTAGAACGGGGGCGTCCTTTTCGGAGCGGCTCCTCCACTGTGTAGGAAGGGTTAATCTAGGGTTCAGAATAGAAAAAGTTACCTTCCTCTCATTCCGCCCTGGATTCTGTAGCTGGACCTGTGTATGGCAAGCTAAAGGAAAGTTACCTGGAGTAACATCAGGAACTAGTAAAAGTTATGCTTTTGTAGTGACCCAGCACTGAAGATTTCTTTGTTCCATATTTTGCTGTATTCTGTCACAATGTTTCAGTGCAGAAAAGAAATCATAATATTGCAGTCCCAAAGTATTCTCTAGGTCGCCCTCTGCTGTTTGGTTCCTTGTTATAACATTTGCCTATGTATAACATGTAATCTGCTGATTGCTGCATAACCTGTCGTTCAAAATTATGCAATAGCTCTCTGACATGTGACCCCTCTGCTACCATGCCAACCCCCAACGGCTGGCCAGAGGCAGTTAGGCAGTTGGTTAGTTTAGTCTCTGCTCCTCCATCGGAGGTGTGCGAGGTCTCCGCAAGTCAAGGTGTGTGTTGCTCCCTGGCTCACCTCAGCCATTCTCTAGGCCCCTAGCCTACCTCAAACCTGTCCTTAATTCTCCTACCACCTAAGGGACTCACACAGGATCTCCAGTGCTACTCAGGAGGGTGCAAGTCCAGTCAGAAAACCTCTGTCCGACCGTCTGGGAATAGAGGGTCTCCCACCAGCGGTCATAGTCTTCTCCTGGCTTTCAAGTCAGAGATCCACGCACTTCTCATGCGTCAACGCATGCGAAGTACTTCAGTCGGTCTCAACTCCGACTATTCCAACCTCAGCGGTCCTTCAAACCAGGTCTTTTTCTCAAAGCCTGTGCCCTTGGTGTAAGAATCCACTCTTCAGGAATAAGGTCTGTAATCAGTTATCTTTCTAAAGTAATACTACCCCCAGCATCTCAAGTTACCAGAGTCTGACACATACTCAGAGACTGTTGTATCATTATCAAAGCTGCCGCTATTACATCATACTCAAGTCAAGTCATTGTTACTGCATCACAGTTATTGTATTCCTGGTTGCATCCAGAGACAAGGGCTCAACTAGTTATCGCTGCAAATAAATGCAACTACCGTTGTTTCCGAACCCTGGCATTGGTCGTCTAGTGATTGGTGTCTTGACTAGGGACAACGAAGAATTTTTGGGTACTCAGGTCCCTGGGGAAGTTAGCCACCATATTACCCTCGTGCCATACATCGTTACCCGTGACAACAACCATCTTAAAGGGGCCACCCCAGGGTTTCCGAGTCTGCCACTTTAAATTTAGCCTTATTTAGGGGATTATTTAGTGATATCTGAGCTGCTTTTAACAGCATTTAGTGAGATGCTTTACAGCAGCTTCATGGATATAGGAGACTGTGAAAAGGAGCAGACCCATTGACTTCTATAGGAGAGTTTTGTAGGCATGCTCTGTGACCTGGGACGAAGCCAGGGTGCAGGGAGTAGATGGGGAGCTGTAACTATCTCCTATTGCGACTGGTGGACAGGGCTGCCATCAGAAATTTCAGGGCCCCATACAGCTGAAGCGTCTGGGCCCCCCTTCCCCATAAATCGCGCTTGCAGCGGGTCCCCTTCTTTCGCTGGGCCCCGTACGTCAGTACCCCCTGTACTGCCTTTACGGCAGCCCTGCTGGTGGATCCTGTGTTAGATATACATATTGGGGTCACCTTTCAGTGTAATCCCTTCTGCACTGATAATGAGGAGACTGCTGAAAATCTCTCTCCTATTGGCCAAAGTGGGAAATGTAGGACTTTAGTGTTTTTTTTTAAATATTGGTAGTGATAGGGAAAATAAAAAATTCTTAAAAAACATGTTTAACCTAAAAACATGCATTAAACAATAGGTTTGCTGATGACACATTCCCTTTAAATCCTCTTTTGATACCTTTTAACATCTATCACTAATATTTTCCCAGCATGTCTTAAAGGGATCCCGTCAGCTACTTTATCCTGCCAAATGACGGGCAGCATGAAACAGCTGCAGGTTACCTGATCCCAACCATGTGAGTTTTACCCCGAAACGCTGCGGTGTCCCCGGGTAAAACATCCAGTGAAGTTGGGCCGGGAGTGGGAAAAAGCCGCTGTGCCTGGTAGAGTTGAGTCCGATGTGTGTCCTCTCCCCGCCCCCTCAGCTTAATGGACAGCTCTCTCCCTATAGACAAATATAAGCGAGAGCCGTCAGCTAAGCTGGGGGTGGAGAGAGGACGGTGCATCAGTTAAAAGGAACCTGACATATAGGTTATGCTGCTCTTGCTGTCGGTCACTTGTTCTGTACGGTACTATAGTTTTAGAGCGTCTACATCTCAAATCTGGCAGCACACAGCCCAGGTTGCCCTAGACAAGTCTATTTGCTTGCCTCGCCCACCTGCCACTAGCCCTGCCAACCAGCTTTTGATTTTATTACAGTGCTTTCACACAGTGCGGTTATGGTGCGGTTATTCACTTGCAGTACTGCACTGCAATTTTACTGGCATTGTTACCAGCAAGCTCCTTTCAGTTATCTTAACTGTTTAAAAAGGTGTTATAAGTGAGTAAACATTTACTGTGTTTGAAGTCTTGTGGATTCTAAGCACAGTAATTGATCACTCACTTGTAACACCTTTCCAGACAGTTTAGATAACTGAAAGAAGCTTGCTGGTAATAAAGGCAGTTTAGTCGCTGTGCAGTTCTGAAAGTGAAAAAACACCGCAAAACCGCACTGTGTGAAAGTATTCTGACTGTGAGTAGGTAGAAAACAGTCAATAAGCGGAGGAGCCAGTGATGGGTGGGTCGGGTTATTGGGCAGGGATAGTGCCCACTCATGAATAAACTGAACCGCGTGCTACTAGTTTTGTGATGTAAACGATAGTACGCTGCAGAATAAATGACAGACAACTGGAATATGTCAGAGGCCTATGCTGTGCTGCCCTCAGCAAGAGCAGCATAACCTATGGCAAGAACTGATGCAAACACAAGTGCAATCTTACCTCAATTGTAAAATGTTGCGATAAAGTTGACGATTACTATTAGGCTATGTTCACACGGCAGTAATTGCGGGACGTATTTCACCCCGCAATTACGCCGTGTGTACAGGGGCGGGGAGGGGGCGGCAGCCCACCGGCCCCATAGACATTCATTATTCTCGGCGCGTATACACCATGAATAATTGACATGTCACTTATCTTCCCCCGCGGCGTATTGTCCGGGGCAGGAAAGGGAACATAATCCAAAGTTCTCTATGAAACGTGGATTACCGTAATGACTCTAACGTATCTCGCCCCGTATTTCGTGCAGGACGGCGCGAAATACGGGGCGAGATACATCCCACTTTAAGCCGTGTGAACATAGCCTTAAGACATCTGTTGTATGGATCTGCCAAAAACAATTGTTTCTGTTTGCATAATTTTATTTCTGCTAAAAAACTGATCCTTTTTTGGTCAAAAATGTATCTGCGCGTGCACAAAAAAATTTACAGATTAGTTTAGTGGATGTACAGACGAACACAAATGGATTCCAAGCTATTTGTATCTGTTTTCAATTGACTTCAATAAGAGGGGGGGGGGGAGGAAAAGGTCCTTTGTGTCCTATGTGACTAGCGCCCTTTAAAAAGAACCCGTCACAGAGTTAATGCCCCCTTGCTGAGGACAGCACAAGCTAGTGACAGACCTGCTGTTTCCAGCGCTGTGTCCCTTATTCTGTAAGATGCAGCAGTTTCAGAGGATTTCATTCTCAAATCTAGCAGTTTTCAGCCTGTTCTGGCCAGAAAAGAGTCAAGCTTATTCATGAGCAGGCATCAACCCCGCCCACCTGCAGCTAGCCCCACCCACCTGTCATTTACTTACAGTTTTGTACCTATTTACAGTAATAGGTAGAATCAGACACATGTGAGCAGGGCTTATCCTGGTTGGTTGCTATGAGGAGTCTTACTGCTATACAGTTTTCATACAGAAGGCCCTACATTTTTGGAAACTGCTGCATCTTACAGAATAGGGGGCACACCTCTGGAAACAGCATGTCTGACACTAGGTTGTGCTGCCCTCAGTATGGGCAGTATATCCTATGTGACCGGTTCCCTTTAATGAAATAAAAAAGTAGACTCCGTAGTATATTTGCTTTTTGATGGGGGTCAAAAACGTATTCAAAAACACTGCGTAAAACGTATCCAACATGAACCCAAACTGTGCTGTGTGTTTGGATTGCGTTTTTGCTGCAGCAGAAACACCCCCCTATAATTTTAAATAGTGTTCCTTCTGCGTCAAACAGATCAAGAATTGACATGTCAATTCTTTGAATGGATCCGAAAGATGCATCAGAGATGCATGTAAAACACGTATTGATGATCAGACGTCTGATCGCCAATGCGTGTTTTACATTGAAAGCACATTGTTAAATGCGTGTTTGGGTCCGTTCAGGGTCCAAAACACGGATCCAAACACACATCTAAAAAACGGATCAGAAATCCGATCCCACACGCATTGTGAACATACCCTTATACTGGAGCCATTTGGTAGAGGCATACATCGACTAAGATTTAGAACAAACAGATTGGGCCAACGTCTCAGACAGGATCTAAACATGGCTTTAAGATTTGTAGACGGCTAACATTAGCAATGACCAATCTCTACTACTTGAAATTGGAAGTTTCAAAATCCATTAAAAGCTCCTCTTACTGTTTTGTTCTAGAAAACCACAACAACGCACTGACACCGATAGCCGCACCATCGCTCAGCCCAGCTACTCTGAGAGTCTTCCTTCCCTTCATGTCTGATGAGGATAGGCTGCTTTGCAACCATTACCACTAACCACCCTACCGCACTTGGAGAACCTCCCTGCCTTCTCCCCTCCTCCAGAACTACTGCAAAGTTTTTCAGGCGGATATCTTAAGCCCTTAAAGGGGTTGTCTCATCTCAAAATTTCATAGGATGTATGAATGGAATAATGCTGCTTCACTCTATCACTTCCTGGTCAAGCTGTCTGTAATTAGCATATGAGCTCCATGTATTCAGACCTCTGCTAATTAGATAAATCTCATGCTGTCAGGACCAGGGAAGCTTCTGAGTTAAAGTAAACAGCAGTAATTACCTCTTTTGTCTGAAAGATCAGATAACAAATAAGCTCTCACTGTCCGGAGTTCTGTATGCTGCGACCTGTGTGATGATGTCACTCCCTGCAATCAGATAGAACAAACAGCAGGGGGGGGAGATGTACCCAGGTCGATCACTTGGGGAACCAGAGAGAGCACAGAAGGTGATAAAATCACTTGTAGCTCCTTAACAAAAATGAACAACGCAATATATTTGGAAAACATCTTTATTTAGTGATCCCAACATGTTGAAAGCTAATCTTTGCAGCGAGACAACCCCTTTAAAGGAACGATTTTTTTTATTTTGTTCATCGTAGTGTCACAAGAGCCCTAACTTTTTATTTTTCCATCAACATAAAAAGCTTTGGTTTTTATGGACACATTTAATTTTTTTAATGGCACCACTTTGGAGTTCATATAACCTTTTGATCAGCTTTATTAACTCTTTCCGCGAGAATTGAATAATACAAAATTGTATGGTTTTTTTTTGCATAATAAACTCTTACCACCATTCACTTTATGGCAAAAATTGATAACTTTACTCAGTGGGTCAGAAAGATTAAGGAAATATCAAATTTGACGAGTTTTTTTTAATTTATTTTGGCACAACAAAGAAAAATTATATTATATTTTTTTGTGTGTGTCTGTTTATTCCAGGGCCTGTAACATTCTTAATTTGAGTTTGACAGAGCTGTGTGGGGCTTGTTTTTGCCAGATGACTTTTTGGAATCATTTTGCGGTACATAAAGACTTTTTGATAGCAAAAAATAGTAATTATACCATTTTTAGGGTTTTTTTTTTTACTCTGTTCACAATGAGAGACAACTAATAAGATAGTTTTAAAGTTAAGGTTGTTATGCCTACAGCAATATCAGTTACGTATAGGGTTTTTAATGCTTTCTAATTTTGTTTTCCATCTATAGGGATTTTGTAAGGAAAAATAGGATTTTATCTTTTTTTATTTTACTTGGGTTGTTTCATTTATGTCTTAACCTTTTTATTTTTTTTTACTATTCTTTAGTCCACTAGGAGTCTTAAAGATGCAATCATTTAATTGCTCATATAATGCACATACAAAATGGATTATTTATGTACTACATTATACTGTGCCCGTCATTATAACACTCCTATCTCCGGCAGGGCCTAAGAAGTATACACAGAAAGTAGACCTGTGAACCTTTCTTAGGCCCCCAGCTGCCAAGTAAAGCCATCATCTCACTGCACACACATAGCATTGGGGGGCCAATGGAGCGACAAAGGGAAGCCCTTCTCTTTGAAACCACTTAAATGCTGTGGTCACTTTTCAAAGGGGTTGAACAGTTGGAGTCTGAATTTTCTTCAGTTTAGTCCATTAGAGCAGAGTCCCTGCTTCACCCAGCACAGGTCAAGAGGCTGTATTCCCCTTTAAAGAGAACCTGTCACATAGTTTTTCCCCCCCCTGGCTGAGGACAGCACAAGCTAGTGCCAGACCTGCTGTTTCCAGCGCTGTGTCCCCCTTTTTCTGTAAGATTCAGTTTTTCGTGTATTTAATCTCAAAATCTGCAGTTTCAGCCAGAAAGTCATTCGAAAGGTCCTCAGAGTGTCAGTTTTTTCAAACCCGGCCAATCGAGGCTAGCCCCGCCCACCTCAACTGACAAACCTATGACTTTGAATAGGTAGAAACATGTGAATAACTGTCAATGGGGGGCTAGCCTTTGGGGGGGGACTAACACCTCTCATGAATAAGATTTGAGGGTAAATGCTCTAAAACTGCTGCATCTTACAGAATAAAGGGACACAGCGCTGGAAAGCAGTCTACAACTAGCTTGTGCCAGCCAAAGGGCCCCCTATGACAGGTTCCCTTTAACTGTGGATACAATTTTTTGGGTGAGTGGGAATAAAAACCTTTTTTTCCGTCTTTTTTTTTTTGGTATCTAAGACGCCAACGGATGACAAATTTTTTAAAGTTTAAAAAACCCCTTAGATCGTGGGCTCTAAATTTAACGCGCTCTAAGGCCCCGTTCACACGGGTTATTTCAGCGCGGGTTGGCCCCGTACTGCCAAAAACCCCGGGTTTTCGGGTTTCATTTCGGCGCCAATCCCCGCAGTAAATTAAAGGAAAACCACTGTTTCTCGATAGAGAAAAAGTGGATTCCGTCGCCCTCCCCGCTCGGCGAAACCCTGCGGGGGGGAAAATGACATTCACATTATCCCGGTGTAATATGCCGGGAAAATCAAGTCCCAAAGGGGCCGCGGGTCAGCGCCCCTTATTTCAACCGAAAATTTCAAACCCAAACCGGCCGCAATTCCGACTTGAATAACCGTTTGAACAAGGCCAAAAGGGGTTAAAAAACTTGGGTAAGGGGCCCGTCAGGGCCAATCGGGAGAACTGTGCTTTTTATGTTTTAAAAAACAGGGCATCTACAACATTCTTTGCCCCCCCAAACAAACAAGACGAAAAATGTTAGGCCGGGCCCCGGGAAAGGGAAAGGTTTTGAAATCTATGCTGGATTTTCCCCGGAACCCCCGTCGAGGTCCTCACCACATATTTCTGCCCCCGACAGGGGTTTTTGGAAAATTTTGGTTTCACAAAATAAACCCCTAATAAAAAGGGCCTTTCATAAACCAAAAGGGAAAATTTTTACTTAAAGCCCGCTCAAATTTTTGCCCGCCAACCCAAAAAAATGGGAATTGTTGGGCCTTAAAGGGTTTTAAAAGGGAAAACCCAAAATCTGGGTTTTCCTTTCTAGTGGGTGTAAAAACAATTTTGACTTTTTAAATAAAACTCTGACCCCCAAAAAAAAAAAAAAAAAAAATATTTATTTTTTCTTTTTTACTACCTACAGGCTTCTCATTATTTAAATAAATCACAAACTTAATTTTTTATAGATATAAAAGGCTTTAATTTTTTGGGTTTTTTGTAATTATTAAAAAGCCTAAAAAAATAAATACATTTCTTTTTGGGTTTAAAAATTTTATCCCCTTTAAAGGCATTTTTACAGGGACATAACCAAAAGTTTTTAAGGGGAAAGGGGGGAAAGGGGGCCCTTTTTTATTAAAAGTATATAAAAGCTATCTATATTTAAAAAACTGAGAAAAATTGGGGAAAAAAGACACATAGGGTTTTTTTCAAAGATATTGTCTTACAATTTTAAAAAATTAACTACAAGTAAATTGTAAAATGGCCAATAAAAATAAATTTGGGAAAAAAAAAAAAAAAAAAAAAGCGTGGTTTTGGGCTCCCTGGGATCCTTTTTTATTTGTTTTTTTATTTTCTCCCCCTTTTCCCTTTCAAAAAGGTTTCCCTCCAAGAGCCACAAAAATCAGAGTTTTTTTAATTTTAAAAAAAAAAAATTTTTGTACTGCCCATTTTGGCCAAGTTCACCAAAGGGTTTAAAATGAGCCGGGTTTTAGTCCGAATTACAAAGCCGAAGAGCGCCCCAAATTTGGGCCGAAAAACCGCCCAATCATTACGGGAAAACCACAGTTCTCATAAGGGAAATATGGATTACTCTCCTCTCCCCCACCCGCAATACCCCCGAGGGGGAATTAAAAAACATTCACTTTCCCCCAAAACGATACGCCCCCGCTAGCAAATGAAATTTTCAAAGGGCCGCGAAGGGGCGGCCCCCCCCCCCCCCGCTTTGCCCCCCCCCCCCCCCGCTCGCTTCCCCCGCCCCCCGGCCAAGGGCGAACGGGGGGCAAATTACGCCCCGCAGTTTAACCGTGGAACAACCCTTTAAAGGGGCACTGCAGAGTGAATCTGGATCTGCTAAGCCACAGCAGCTCCTGGGAGCACAGGGACAAAAGCAGGAAGGGCCACGGTGACTTGCAAACATGAAAAACCAGCGCCATTCCTTTACGATACACGATCAGGCATCTTTAGCTTTAACCTGACAGCTGATGGTCCGCTGCCGCACCTACATGATTTCTGTGCAGCTGCAGATTCATTAAAGAGGTTGTCTCACTACAAAGAATTTTTTAAAAAAATAAGACCATAATTGAAGCGGTTTTTAAAAAATTTCTTTTTTTTTTTGGGTTGTTTTTGGAGAAAGAATTTATCAGCTCACAGTGCACATAGGTTTCTGTAGGTTACCATCCTGCTCTCCCCTTCTCTCTCTGCTCTTTTTGATAGCAGGAAACGACAGACGGACGTGCGCGGGGTTTTAGAGCAGAGGTGTTTTTTCGCAAAAAATAATTTTCAAATTTTTTTTGTTTACTTTGAGCTCTTTTCTTTCTGCACTATAGATAAAATCCCCGCGCTGCAGTACTTTTTTGAAGAGCTATGAATGCCCCGAGCTGATATTTTATTCCCCGCCAAGAAGCACCACAGGGGACCAGGAAGAGACAGAGCAAGAAAAGTAAATCGTTTTGGCCTGAAACAGGAGGGGCAACAACCCTTTTTTTAAAGGGAAGGTCATAAATACTCCTTTAGAGTAATATCTGGACCAGTCAGACGTTTTAAGCCTCGGTAGGATTAGTGTTCAAAATATAAGGTCAAAAAGTGAAAAAACACATCAGGATTCAAAATCGACCATAAAAAGGGCGCACATTTAAAAAATGTGGGAACAACTGGCACCTTCCTTCAAATTTGACCAAAATAAATTTTTTCCCCAAAACACACATCACATTCAATAATTCGCTTTTTTAACTTTTGGATTTTATCCAGGTAAGCATTTATAAAGAGTGGGTTTTTTTTTATTTTTTTTTTTTTTTTTTTTTCTTGTCCCAATAGGGGCGGACGAGCTACTAGTCGGTTTTAAACATTATAATACCTACGTACTGCTGTTTTTTTTTGCCATCTGTCATCAGCTTTCAAACCTCTTCCAGG
>JAODAL010031296.1:0-48635 GCA_025379985.1 Phyllomedusa bahiana
ATCCCTCCACCTAATACAATATCCCCCTCCACCCTACATACAATATCCCCCTCCACCCACATACAATATCCCCTCCACCACATACAATATCCCCCTCCACCCACATACAATATCCCCTCCACCTACATATCCCCTCCACCCACATACAATATCCCCCTCCACCCACATACAATATCCCCTCCCCAGATACAATATCCCCCTCCACCACATACAATATCCCCCTCCACCCACATACAATATCCCCTCCACCCACATACAATATCCCCTCCACCCACATACAATATCCCCCTCCACCCACATACAATATCCCCCTCCACCCACATACACTATCCCCCAACCACCCACATACAATATCCCCCTCCACCCACATTATATTTTACCCCTCCACCCACATACAATATCCCCCTCCACCCAACTACAATATCCCCCCCCCACATACAATATCCCCCTCCACCCACATACAATATCCCCTCCACCCACATACAATATCCCCTCCACCCACATACAATATCCCCTCCACCCACATACAATATCCCCTCCACCCACATACAATATCCCCTCCACCCACATACAATATCCCCCCTCAACTCCCAAAATACAATATCCCCTCCACCCACATACAATATCACCCACATACAATATCCCCCTCCACCCACATACAATATCCCCTCCACCCACATACAATATCCCCCTCACCCACATACAATATCCTCCACCCCATACAATATCCTCCTCCACCCACATACAATATCCCCACCACCCCATACAATATCCCTCCACCCATACAATATCCCCCTCCACCCACATACAATATCCCCCTCCACCCACATACAATATCCCCCCTCCACCCACATAAATATCCCCCCCACCCACATACATATCCCCTCCACCCACATACAATATCCCCCTCCACCCACATACAATATCCCCTCCACCACATACATATCCCCCTCCACCCACATACAATATCCCCTCCACCCACATACAATATCCCCTCCACCCACATACAATATCCCCTCCACCCACATACAATATCCCCCTCCACCCACATACAATATCCCCTCCACCCACATACAATATCCCCCTCCACCCACATACAATATCCCCTCCACCCACATACATATCCCCCTCCACCCACATACAATATCCCCCTCCACCCACATACAATATCCCCTCCACCCACATACAATATCCCCCTCCACCCACATACAATATCCCCCTCCACCCACATACAATATCCCCCTCCACCCACATACAATATCCCCCTCCACCCACATACAATATCCCCCTCCACCCACATACAATATCCCCTCCACCCACATACAACTCCACCCACATACAATATCCCCTCCACCCACATACAATCCCTCCACCCACATACAATATCCCCTCCACCCACATACAATATCCCCTCCACCCACATACAAAATCCCTCCCCACATACAATATCCCCACCCACATAAAATATCCCCTCCACCCACATACAATATCCCCTCCACCCACATACAATATCCCCCTCCACCCACATACAATATCCCCCTCCACCCACATACAATATCCCCTCCACCCACATACAATATCCCCTCCACCCACATACAATATCCCCTCCACCCCATACAATATCCCCCTCCACCCACATACAATATCCCCCTCCACCCACATACAATATCCCCCTCCACCCACATACAATATCCCCTCCACCCACATACAATATTCCCCCTCCACCCACATACAATATCCCCCTCCACCCACATACAATATCCCCCTCCACCCACATACAATATCCCCCTCCACCCACATACAATATCCCCCTCCACCCCACTAACAATAACCCCTCCACCCACATACAATATCCCCCACCCCCCACATACAAAATCCCCTCCACACACATACAATATCCCCCTCACACCATCCACATACAATATCTCAACGGGGGGATCCGCGCCCACATACAAAATCCCCACCCTCGCCCCACATACAATTTCCCCCTCCACCCACATAGAAAATCCCCCTCCATCCATATACAATATCCACCCGTCCACCCGCATGAACAATAACCCCCTCCACCCTCATACAATAATCCCCTCCACCCACATACGAATATCCCCCTCCACCCACATAACAATATACCCCGCATCCACCCACATACAATATCCTCCTCCACCCAGCAGACAATATCCCCCTCCATCCCACATACAATATCCCCTCCACTCCACCATACAATATTCCCCTCCACCCACTTACAATATTCCCCCTACCACCCACATACAATACCCCCCTCTCACCCACATACAATAATCCCCCCCCACACACAACATATCCTCCTCCACCCACATTACGAATACCCCCTCCACCCACATACAATATTCCCGCTACACACCCATACAATATCCCCCACCCACCCACATACAATTATCCCCCACCAACACCACATACATATAACCCCCTCCACCACATGACAATATCTCCTCACCCACAGTACAATACATCCCCCTCCAACCCACATACAATATCCCCCACCATGTTTCCCTTCGGTCCCACCACTCCCACCTTTCTAAAATAATCACCACAAGAAAGTAAAAGTGTACACTCTATCACAGGGTCAATCAGGCGGACACATGTAGCTCGCATGATACCGGACGCCGATTATAATCCAATCAACACCACCACTATAGAGACTACTAGAGGTCAGACACCAGCTCAGGTATAAACGCTACACACGCCATATAAGAGACCACATAGAGGTCAGACACCAGCTCAGTATAACCTACAACACCGCCATAAAGAGACCACATAGAGGTCACAGACACCAGCTCAGGTATAACCGACTACACCGACCACAAGAGGTACAGACACCAGCTCAGGTATAACCTACAATACCGCCATACAGAGACCATATTAGAGTTCAGACACACCAGCTCAGGTATAACCTACAACACCGCCATACCATAGAGACCACTTTAGTGGTCAACACCAGCTCAGGTATAGACCTACAACACCGGCAATGATGGAGGGACCAACTATAGACAATCAGCTCAGTATCTGCGGACAACACTGCCGATATAGAGAACTACATAGAGGTCAGACACCACTCAGGTCACATCACATTAATCAAGTGAATACAGCACTGATCAAATATAAGTATAATTAACCCTAAAATCATGAGGACGTCACCGGAGAAGTCCTATCTGAGGAGATCCGTTCTCTTCTCGTCATCGGAGTCGGTATCTTATCCCTTTTTCCCTCTGCGATCCGGTTCCACACCGTCATGAGACTTGTCCCGGCCACAGCTCATCCCTGCAGAAATTATACACAATATCTTTATAATCCCCCAATTTTCCAGCAACTCTTTCTATTCCACCTCTGTACAAGTCTCCCAGAGCGTGGGAAGCGGGTACAAGCCATAACTTTAGAGCATGTTTCCCCAACCTCCAGTCCTCAGGCACACCACAGGTCATGTTTTTCAGATCTCTCCACAGAATGCATGGAAATAATGATATCACCTATGTGCAAAATGCATCAAGAGAGCCAGAAAACAGTACCTGTTGTGTGCCTGAGGACTAGGGTTGGAACCCTGGACTTGAGGCCCTAGTATCCGTAAGTGGGTTGGAAGGTTGGAAGACTAAGTCCCTGGAATAATCTCAACTAGTGGCTGCGCTGCCCTCCTCAATTATATTACAGTAGGTAGACAAGACCGATCTGAGGTAGGTAGGCAAGATAAGGCAAGACCCAGTCTGGAGTAGGTGGATCATCGCCAGTTAGTTAAGTGCAAGTAGTTAGGTCGCTCTATCTCCCCTTTATATAGCTGCAAGCATTAGGCACCCCCTTCTAGGTATATACAGGCATGTAGCTTCCCATAAGTAGTATACAGCAGTGGGCTTCCCATGAAGTTTGTATACAGGCGTTAAGGCTCTTTGTAGGTAGTTCGCAAGCAGTTAGGGTCTCCTATAGGTAGTATACAGGTAGTTAGGGGCCCCCTTTAGCTAGTGTCAGGATGTCAGGGCCTCCCACTTTTTAGCTACTGTGTAGAGATAGTCAGGGTCCGCCTTTAGTATTTTAGGTAGCCAGGCCCCCTTTGTAGTCAAGGGCCCCCTGTAGGTAGTTCAAAGCGTCCATTTTTTTCCCTTTAGGTAGCCAGGGCCCCATTGTAGTCCATGGCGCCCCCTGTAGGTAGTTAGGGAGCCCCCTGTAGGTAGCCAGGGTCCCCCTTGTAGTCAGGGCCCCCTTTAGGTACCTAGTGGCCCCATTTGGAGTCTGGGCCCCCTTTGTGTAGTCAGGCCCCCCTCTGCCCCCTTGTAGTCAGGGGCCCCCCTTTAGGTACCCTGGGGCCCCCTTTGTAGTCAAGGTCCCTTGTAGCCTGGGCCCCCCTTTATATCCAGGCGACCCGCTTGTAGTCAGGGGGCCGCCCCCCTTTGTATCCATCGGACCCCTTGTAGTGAGTGCCCCTTTTGTTAGTCAGGGCCCCCTTTTAACCATGCCCCCCTTCTGTAGCGCAGGGACCCCCTTGCAGTCAGGACCCCCCTTGTAGCCAGGACCCCCTTTATAGTCAGGTACCGGCTCCCCATGTAGCCAGGGGACCACCCCATTGTATGTCCATGGACCCCCCTTGCAGTCAGGGCCCCACCCTTGCAGTCCAGGATCCCCACTTGTAGCCCAGGGCCCCCTTTATAGCGCTAGGGGACCTCCCTTGTATTCCAGGGCGCCCCTTGTAGCATAGGGCCCTCCTTTAGGCCTTTATTAGCCCAGGGACTCCCCTTTAGTACCAGGACCCCCTTTATAGCAGGGACCACCCCCCTTGTAGCCAGGGCCACCCTCTTCGTAGCCAAAACCTCCCTTTGTCCAGAGGAATCCCTTTGTAAGCCCAGGGTACCCCCTTTATAGCCAGTCCCCCCTTGCAGTCAGGGTCCCCCCTTGCAGTCAGTGCACCCAACCCCTTTATAAGGCCATGTGCCCCCTTGAATGTCAGGCCGCCCCTTGTAGCCAGGGCCCCCCTTGTAGCCTGATTTCCCCCCTTGTAGCCATGATTCCCCGCCTTGCATCCAGCGGTCCCACCTGTATCCAGGGACGCCCCCTTGTAGCCAGGGCCCCCCCTTATGCATCAGGGCCCCCCTTTGCAGTCAGCTCCCCCTTGGCAGTCAGGGACCCCCTTTATAATGGAGCCCGGGACCCCCTTTTATAGCTCAGGGCGCCCCTTATTATATAGCCAGTGACTCCCCTTTAGAGCCGAGGCACTTCCCTTTGTAGCCAAGCCCCCTTGTAGCCAGGCCCCTGACCCTTTACCAGGGAACACCCCTTTGTAGCCAGGGAACCCCCCTTCTTATAGCCAGGGAACGTCCCTTGCAGACTAGGGACCTCCCCTTGCAGTCAGGGACCCACCCTTTATAGCAGGTGCCCCCTTGTAATCATGGCCCCCTTGTAGTCAGGGCCCCTTTGAGCCAGGGCCCCCCTTGTAGCCAGTGATTCCCCCTTGTACCAGTGATTCCCCCTATTGTACGTCCATCCCTCCCCCGTTGTAGCCAGTGGATCCCCAGCCTTCATGTATCCAGGCCCCACCCTCCCTTGGGTAGTCAGGTCACCCCCCCTTGCAGTCATGGGCCCCCCGCTTGCAGTCAGGGCACAGCCCTCCTTGCAGTCAAGGGCGCCCCTTGTAGTCAAGGGGCCCCCTAGTCTAGTCAGGCCGCCCTGTATCAGGCCCCCCTGTGTTAGCCATGGCCCCCCTTGGTACCAGGTGATTCCCCCCTTGTAGCCCAGTGTATATCCCTACCCTTGTAGTCATGTCCCCCTTGTAGCCTGGGACCCCAACCCCCTTTGATAGCCAGGCCCCCCCACCCCCCCCCCTTGCTTAGGTGCAGGTCCCCCCTGCAGTCAGGGCCCCCCCCTTGCAGTCAGGGCCCCCTTGCAGGTCATGGACCTCCCTTGTAGGGCGAGGGCCCCCATTAGATAGCGCCGGGACCCCCTTCTATAGCCAGGGCCCCCCTTTATAGCCTTAGGGCCCTCTTGTAGCCCAGGGACCTAACCCTTTAAAGCCAGGGACCCCCTTTATTAAGCCAAGGGACCGCCTCCCGTTTAGCCAGGGACGCCCCTTTATAGCCAGTGGACCCCTTGGTAGCCAGACGGACCAGCCCTTTATACCAGTGTGGACGCTCCTTCTTTATAGCCAGGGCCCCCTTTTATAGCCAGGGGCCTCTTGTAGCCAGGGACCACCCTTTATAGCCAGGACCCGCCGTTATAGCCAGGGACCCGCCTTTGTAGCCAGTGATTCCCCCCCTTGTAGCCAGTGGAGTCCCTCGCCGCCCTTGTAGCAGCAGTGATTCCCCTTTCTAGCCTGAGACCCCCTTTTATACCAAGACCCCCTTTATAACCAGGACCGCCTTTATGTAGCCAGGGACCGCCACCTTGTAGCCAGGGCCCCCTTGTAGGCTGCCGAGGCCCCGCCTTTTATTAGCCAGTGATTCCCCCCGCTTGTAGCCAGTGATTCCCCTTGTAGCCAGTGAATTCCCACCCTTTGTAGCAAGCCAGAAGACCCCTTATAGCCAGAGACCTCCCTTTATAGCCAAGACCCCCTTTATTGAGCAGGGCCCGCCCTTTATGAGCCAGTGGCCCCCTGGTCTACTAGCCAGGGACTCCCTTATAGCCAGGCCCCCCTTTGTTAGCCAGGGACCGCCTTGTAGCCAGAGGCCCCCCTTTGTAGCCAGGACCCGTGTAGTCAGGGGCACCGCCTTATAGGCCAGGGCCGCCCTCTTATAGCCAGGGCCTGCCCCTGTAGCAGGGCCAGGGCCCGCTTTATTAGCCAGGGACCACCTCCCCTTTTATAGCCAAGGGACCCTTAGCACCCTATTATAGCCAGGGGCCCCCTTTATATTATACCAGGGACCCCCCTTGTACCAGTTGGCCCCCTTGTAGTCAGGGGCCTCCCTTTATAGCCAGGGCCCCTTATAGCCAGCGGCCCCCCTTTTAGCCAGGGCCCCCTTTATAGCCAGGCCTCCCTTTATTATAGCGCAGGGCCCCCTTTTATAACCAGGGCCCATCTTTTAGCCGGACCCCCCTTGTACCAGTGTTCCCCCCTTGGTCGTCAGGTTCCGCCCTTCTAGCCTAAGCGTGATCCCTTGAGTACGATGAGTTTAAAAAAAAAAAAAAAAAACAACAACAAAACCACTTCCCGGCTCCCGCTCCACTCCGCCGCTCCGAGCTGCCCCCGGTCCGCGCACTGCAAGGGGGCGCGGTGGATGACGTCACCCGCCCCCCTACGTGCAGTAGGGGGCCCGGGGTCGGAGGTGAAGGCCTAGGTCTCCAGCCTGCCGGGGAGTCACGGAGCGCAGCGCTATGCGTGTGCCCGCTGACACCGCGGGGCCCCCCGGGGTGGGGAATTATCCCCCAAATCCCGGGCCGGTTCTGGGGCGCTCGGACGCGGGGGCCCGGGGGGGGGTTTAGGACGGATGCGCGGTCGGGCCCCGGGGGACGACGGACGCCTCCGGGGCCCCAGCGGCCGGGGGGCCCACCGGGGGATTCCCCGGTCCCCCCCGGCGGCCCCGTCCCGAGCCGAATGCATGGTGTTAGAGAAAGTATAAAGACTGTAACTAAACTGATAAAAGGCATGGAGCATTGTAGTTATGTGGAAAGGTTAAGGGGTTTAAACCTATTTAGTCTAGAAAAGTGACGTCTGACAGGAGATATAATTAAAAAACAAACAATATGGCATACAGCTATTTCATGTAAAACCCCTCAAAATGACAATGGGCCATTCCATCTACCTGACCAAAAACAAAAGGATTCAATCTCCAGAGTCGACAAGCCTTTTTAACCATGAAAACTGTAAATTTGTGGAATAGTCCTGCAAGAGCTTTACAGCGGACCGGAGGGTTTTAAAAAGGTTTTTGACACATCAACAAAAAAAATTACTCCATGACGAAATTCTTGTTTTGAAGTTGATCTGTTTTCATCACTTAAATCTGTACGAAATGTTTTTTTTTTTGGGGAGACTGGTTGATGCCTTTATATGGCCTATATTGCTTGATCAACAGGAGAAAACAAGGTTTTAAAATGACCTATTCTCCTCCCTTTATATAATCCTATCTCCACATGTGGTTGAACTTGATGAATATATCTTTTCAATTATGATTTGACAATGTAACTACTTTTTTGGGAAACCCAGCCAAGGTGCTTTCCCTGAGCATTTTTTTGGCTTTTTTGGTGATTTTATATGCGTTTTTTTGCAGAAAAACACAATAATGCAGCATTTTTTGCAAAAAAACACTCTTTTTGAAAGCAACCCCAAAGCTAGTCCCCCACTGCATCGGGCAAAAAAAACGGACGGGGGTTTTTGTCAGCCCTTTACAAAAAAACCTGGTCCTTCTCGTTTTTTTTTCGCCGTCACCCCCACAAACATATTAAAGAAGACGGGAAGAAAACTAAAAGTGCCCCGGGATATTATACAACTGTTGTATAATACCGGGCCCGAAGACAAGCGGAAAAAGAAAGCTGTGAGACTGCGCCGCTTTTCCTTGCCCCCAATGGGGGAGCAGAAAAAACTAAAAGCGCCGGGAAAAACGATCGTAATTTTTTTTTGCTGGGGGAAAATAGCCCAATAGTGAAACATTCTATGACTAAAACTGGTCGTCTCCCGTCGCCTCACTAATTAAATTTAGTGTGTGACTTATTCTTCCTTTTTCAAGTTTTCATAACAAATACCATATTAATGACATCAACTTGTAAGCAATGGCCCGAACCTTGTTTAGTCTTACCGTTACTTTATGTGGCCACTATAAAAAAATTGTCCACTGTAAAATGCAGGCAAATTTTTATTTAATTACACTATTAAAAAGAACATGTAACAAATTTAAATTATTAAAAAAGGACACAGTAGTCTTTGCACATTAGAGTTTAGTGTACAATATCTTTCTAACAAACACCACAGAACCAAACAATACCGACTGATGGTAAAACATTTTTTTCTGGGGCATATGTTTAAAAGGGTCCACTTAAAATTCATTAAAAAATAATAACTGCTCAAAAAATAAAAGGGAAAACTTAAAAAACAATAAATTTTCCAAAACAATTAACCTTCTGTAAAAATCAACCGTCCATATGAATCAACACTGATTGTGAATCCATTTCTCCTGATTTGTGCAAAGGGAACAAAAAAAAGGAAAACAAAATAAATTTACAAAAAACCCCCAAACTAAAGGGTTCTAGGGGGCCCACAACCTTTCTCTTTCTCTTTCTTTTGGGGGCTTTTTTGTCATTTTTGATTTTATCATGCTCTACCATAAAGGTATTTGAGGCATTTGTTAAAACCCTCGATTTGTTCATGGCAGCTCATCCAGGGGCACATCAACGAGCTGTGGCATAAAGGGTTTTAGCTGTGTTATCAGCAGTTTCCAGAAATGGACAGATAAAAGAAAAGCCAGATCCCAGGAGATTGGAAGGGCCTAAAGGGAAAAACCTGCGCGGGAGCTTCCCCCTCTTTGGGGAAGGGGGAACAGAAAGGAGCATGCGAGCCCTAAAAATGACCTCCACGGGCCCATAATACCCCTTTTTGTCTGCTAAAAACTGTCAAAAATAAACTCCATAGGGGGGTAGGGGGTCCCACTCCCCAAATGGTGTTGTCTTACCCAAACCCCATGCAGGGTTTTGGGCTTTTGCCGGGGAACCTAAGTTTGGCAATTTGATAGGGTGCCTGTTCCTTCACAGTGGAATAAGTTCCAATGAACACATGTGACAGACGGAGTCTGAGATCCCGGGGGGAAATTTCTCCTCCTTCAACATCCCCCCCTGCCCGATTTGACAGTGGCAAAATGATTGGGGCATTTCTTTGGGGGGCCGCAGCCCTCCTGTGCTACCAAGGTACCCTAACTTCCCGTAGGCACCGCAATGAGATCCCAGACCCATTTTGGGTCATATTAGGGGGTGGGGCCCCGGGTCCTTCTGTCTGCAATGTGGCCTCAGTGGGGAATGGTCAACCACATGTTGAAGGCATTGTTTAGGATGGCCTCCCCCTTTTCCCCGACCTTTTTTCAATCGAGCACATCTGGGGCACATTCTTTTCCATCCACAGATGACCCCCAACGCCAGGGTTTTAAAGATGCCTTTTAAAACCAGGTCTGGAAGGAGCCCCCAAATCATTTTCTTTATTCTGATAATGTTCCAAATCAGACCCCATGGGGTTTAATTTTGATTTTCTTTATTATTTTAATTTTTTATTGTCTAAAATGCTTCCAAATGAAATTTTCATTCATTAAATTGGATTGGGATTTTTAGTTCCCTTTAAATTATTTTATTGAGCAGTGTACAATAGAGCTTAAAGAGCACCTATCATCACCACAAAATTAGCACAAACAATTAAAATTAAAAATAAAAATTTTACTTTTTTTTTAAAATTTAAACAAATCAAGGAAAAATTCTCTGTATTACAGGAAAAAAGAATTTAAAATTTTTATTTTTAAAAGAGGGGGGCCCAAGTGGGGAAAAATTTATTCCCGGGGAAACCAAAAACTGTCAGGGGGGCTGAGGGACACAGATGTTGTAAGGGGTTTAATTTCCCAAGCAGCATGGAAAAAAGCAAACACTATCCATCTCCACTAAAGCAAACTTCCCAAAAAGGGTACCTCCCCCCCACAGGGTTTGGAAACCCCCCCTTTCCCATCCCCCAAAAGAAGCAGGGAAATCTCCCAAAAGCGTCAAAATAATGGTTTTTATTATGCTGTAAGACCGACTTCAGTTTTTCCCTTTTTAGGCTAAAAAACCCACACGGCATCAGAAAGAAAACGTGGGGAAAATCGAAAGGCTCTTTCCCCCTGCAGGGCTTTTTGGTTTTTGTCACGTTTTTTTCCTAAAAGTGCGGTTGGCTTAAGTTTTTGCCATCAGCTCCTACAATTGAATGTCTGGGAAATCGATGGCAAAACACAAAACTCCGGCGGAATATACAACGTGTTGCAAATTTCGCTGGATTTTTTATGTGGCAGTTAAAAACCCGTGCTGTAAAACACTACATGTACCCGCCGGATTTCTTTGGGGGGTTTTAAAAATACTGAAAAATGCCCAAATTTCCAAAAAGGGGGAAAACCTGTGCTGAAAAACATAACCTTTTAGGGCCCTACAATTTTTTTAAATGAATTAAAAAGTAAAATCCTTTTATTTTTTTCCCAACAAAAATATATTGGGGAAAAGTTTTTAATGCAACATTTTGTTTAATATTGAGGATTTTTTTGGAGGTGGGTATTTCCCCTTAAAAAAATCCCGTTTTAAAAGCCCTAAGTACTGGTATATCCCCTGCCCCCTGTTTTATATCTTAATTTTGAATTTGTGCTATAATAACTTTTTTGTCCATCCTCCAACTGTGAAAAGAGGCCCAAAAGTTTATCTTTCCCGCTTCAAATCTCCTTCGCTCAGCAAAAATTTCCCCCCACTCCCCGTTTCCCCACTGGGATTAAAGAAGGTTAGTTTTCTATTTAAGAGCCCACCTGGTCCTTCATGAACCCGGTCATTCATGCAAATTTTCCCTAAAGTGTTTAAAATTTAAAACCAGAATTTAAACCCCAAAATGAAACCCAAAATGACCTTTTGGGGAAACCACTAAAGGGGACATGTGTGAATTTCTGCACTGAGATAAACCCTTTTTAAATCGCTTTTAAAGGAAAAAATAACGGGCCAGAATTAGAATCGTTTTTCTGCATTTTTATAATACCGGGGCATTTTATCCAATAGGGCAAAAACCCCGGGTTTAGGCAACCAACTTTTAAATTGGTCCCGGTTTCTAACTGTTTTTTGGCCAAAGTTTTTTCATCAAAAAACATAAAAATTTCTACTTCTACTAATTGGTTTTGGCAAAACCCCCCCCCCAAACCCCCCAAATTTTGGGGCACCCTGTTTCCACACCTATAAACTGGTCTACTAAAAGGGTTTTTTAGGGCAAATTCCTGGCCCCAGCCCCCGTTTTATACAGTCCCCTAAGTTAATTTTGCTTTTTACTCCCCACCTCCCCCAATATCACCTCTATCCCCCATTATCAAATTTACCTTTCCCTTTTTTCCTTAAAATCCTTTACTAACCTCACACACCCACGCTTGGGGGAATGGGTTTTCCCTATCTCCCCGTCTATCCTTCCAACACACCTAAAACCCTACTCCTCACCTCCTTCCCCCAACATAAGACCTTTCCACAAAACCCACAACCAAACCCCCTTTTGGGTCTATCCCACCCACAGCCCCACTTAAAAACCTCCCTGCTTTCCCTTGCTGCGGGGGGCATATCCCCCAAACCCGGGGCCCCCCCCACGCATCCCCCAAAAGGTTGTTTTCAAAACCCCTTTTTCCTTTCGACCAAAGCCCGCACAAACTCCCGTAACCCCCCTTAAAACCCAAACCCATTTCCCCTTTTATCCCCGCTATAAACCCACCCCCTTCTGGAGCTTTCCGGGAAACACGTTTTGTTTTAAAAAAACTTCCCTTCATCCCCCACCTTTTTTCTCACCCAACCTATCCTTTTTTTGGGCTAACAGAAACTTGGCCCGACACCTTCTGAAACAACTTTTCCCCGGGTTCCCCTATCCCTTAAAGGGGGGGCTTCAGTTTACCCATACCTCCCGCCCTGGCAGTAAACATGGTGGAGGTGTCGCCCTTCTTCTGTCAGATACCTGCTCCTTCGTTCCAATTCCACCTCTACCTTCACTCTCTCTCCCCTCCTTTGAGGTGCACTCTGTCTGCATCTACTTCCCTTCCAACCTCCAAGTGGCTGTTGTCTACTGACCCCCATGCCCTGACACTGCCTTCCTTGACCACTTCGCTTCCTGGCTCCTCCACTTACTTTCCTTTGACATCCCCACTATTATTATGGGAGATTTCAACATTCCAATTGATACACCCCACTCAACTACTAACAAACTTCTGTCACTCTCCTCTTCCTTTGACCTCTCCCAGTGGACCTATGGAGCCACTCATAAAGATGACTATATTTACTGTTATTCCCTAGGCAAACTTAAACTCTATCAGTTCTCAGTCTATAAAGCACTAAAACTTAACTTTTATTATATACAACACTTAATCTCTATAACCCCTTTCTGACAGATGATGTACATTACAACAAAATGTCTTTAAGGGAGTATGGAAAGGCCTTAATCGCTGAACCCACTCCATACATAGTGGGTGTTGGCTGTTCGTTACAGCCAGCAACTGCTTTCATTGGCCAGAAACAGATCCAATCCTGCCACTCTAAAATGGTACTGCACTCTGTACAGCCACCTAATCAATTCCATCCTCCTTGTCCCATGTGATTACAGAGTGCCAAGGGGGCTATAGCAGCCTGGATCTTGATTGAGGCCCCTACGCTAATACACCCTGCCTAAGACAAGGTATAATAAGGAAGTCGCAACTGAACACCATTCTGAAATACTAATGTATTGCAGAATAGTGTACAAGTGATCGCACCCTCCAGTAGTACTATACTAGCAGAACTAAAAATACAAAAGAATTGCAAAAAGTTTTAAAGATTTAAAGAAAAAAAAATATTAAAAGTACAAAAATCTACCATTTGCCCCTTTTTTTTTTACAAATAAAAAAAAAACATGATTGGTACCACCACAGCCATAAAAGTCATATCTATAACATAGTAAAGTTAAATATATAAAACCTATCATCCTGCAGTATTGATACAGAGAAAGGCAAAATAATCCCAATGAAGAAGCATCCAATTTTCCTCATTCTAGAGGGATATTCCCATTTTATACTTTCTTATGGCATATTGACAGGAAAGGCCATGAATACTTGAAAGGTGTGGGTTTCATCTGTAATACCCTTGTCTCCATCGAATACAGGGGTTCCCCTACCAAGCGCTGGGACAATGGGTAGGCGAAAGGTAGGCAAACTCCTATGGCGCCACTTCATTCCAGCTAGAAAAGGGGACGCAAAGAGGTATGTAGTGGGCTGAATTTTCCATAGATGGGAGCTATATGGCTTATTTATCTAGGACAGCGGTTCTCAATCTGTGGGTCGCGACCCCGGCGGGGGTCGAACGACCAAAACACAGGGGTCGCCGGCCGGCCGGAGAGCTGCGGGGGGCCCCGTCAGGACAGAGAGCTGGTGCTGCGGACTTGCGGAGGAGCGCTGTGGCGCCCGCACTATGCAAGCAGCTGCAGGGAGAGGCGCAGCGGCGACGCCGTTTGAACTACTGAGGGGAGGGGAGCAGTGGGGCCCGTTACTCGCAACTTTGGTGGCTCGTGACCGCTGCGGCGACACGGACTTACGTCCCGCCGTCCTTGTGGCGGTGCGTGCATCACGTGCTCACACTATGTATCCAGCATCAGGAACAGCCTGCGTCTCAGTGCAGGGAGAACGCTGATACTGCACGGCGTTCTGACTGCAAGGTAATTAGTGTAAAAAACACACACACACATCATAGCATCATGTAATTCTGTGGTGGTAAAAGTAATATGTTTTTAACTGTTACTTGTAACAACACAGCCATCAATGTTTATACACAGGGGGGGCTGTGAGTGGCACATGAGGGGGTCACATATGCAGGGCCTCCAACAGAAATTTCAGGGCCCCATACAGCTGAAGCACCTGGGCCCCCCCCTGTAAACCCCGCCCCCAGCAACCCGATCACCCGCCCTCAGCAACACGATCGCCCCCCCCCAACAAAAAAAAAGGGCCCCTCTAGGATATAAATGCGCCATTTACCACATATACAGGGGTGCAAAAAAAAGAACTGTATTTGTAGTAACAATAGCAAGAGAGTCACATATCTGTCTGCCCTCAAAACATCATAGACACAGGGCAAGTAGCTCCATCCCATATCCCCCTCCACCCACATACAATATCCCCCTCCACCCACATACAGTACCCCCTCCACCCACAAACAATATCCCCCTCCACCCACATACAATATCCCCCACCACCCACATACAAAATCCACCTCCATATTTCCCTTGGTCACGCACCTCACCACCTTCTAAAATACACACCAGCAAGAAAGAAGTGTAGCTCCTATCACAGGGTCGGGTGTTCCCTCACTCTTACAATCAGATACACATTACACCGCCACTAAACTAACACCGATATAACACCACCATATGGAACCACATAGAGGTCAGACACCAGCTCAGGTATAACCTACAACACCCGCCATATAGAGACCACATAGAGGTCAGACACCAGCTCAGGTATAAAATTACAAACCCACCATTAGAGACCACATTTGAGGTCAGACACCCGCTCAGGTATAATCTACAACACCTCCATTTTGAGACCCCAAAGAGGGCAGACACCAGCTCAGGGACAACCTACAACACCACCATATAGAGGACCACATAGAGGCAGACACCACTCAGGGATACCTACAACACCACCAATAGAGACCACATAAGGTCAGACACCAGCTCAGGTCACATTACAGTGAATACAGCACTGATCCAATATAGAAGTAACATAACCCCTTACATCCAGGGACTCACCAGAGACGTCCTATCTGAGGAGTCGTTCTCTTCTCTTGAGTCGTTCTTTTTCCCTTTTCCTCTGCATCCGTTCCACACCGCCATGAGGACTTGTCCCGACCACAACTCATCCCTGCAGAAATTACACACAAATATCTTAGAATCCTCAATTTTCCAGCATCTCTTTACCTATTCCAACCTCTGTACAAACTTCCCAGGGATGGGAGAGTGGGTACAGGCCATAACTTAAAGGTCTAGTGTTCTACGGGTTTGGAAGGTGGGGATAGGACTCCTTTAGAGGTAAGGTGGGGATAGGACTCCTTAAAGGTTAGTGCCAGGGGCCCCTTTAAGGTTAGTACCAGGCCCTCCTTTAGAGGTTTGTAGCCAGGGCCCTCCTTTAGAGGTTAGGTAGCCAGGGCCCTCCTTTAGAGGTTAGGTAGCCAGGGGCCCCCCTTTAGAGGTTAGGTAGCCAGGGCCCCCCTTCAGCGTTAGGTAGCCGGGCCCCCTTCAGCGTTAGTAGCCAGTGCGCCCTTCAGCGTTAGGTAGCCAGGGCCCCCTTCAGCGTTAAAGGGAGCCAGGGCCCCCTTCAGGTTAGGTTGCCCGGGCCCCCTTTAAAAGAGAGGTAGCCAGGCCCCCTTTAGAGAGAGATAGCCAGGGCCCCCTTTAGAGAGAGGAGCCAGGGGCCCCCTTTAAGAGTAGCCAGGGCCCCCTTTAGAGGTGCCAGCCCTTTTAGGAGAGGTAAATCATGGCCCCCTTTTTTAAAAGAGAGTAGCCCCGGGCCCCCTTCACGAGAGGTAACCGGCCCCCTTCAGCAAGGTACCAGGCCCCCTTCAGCGGAGAGGTAGCCAGCCCCCTTCAGCGAGAGGTAGCCAGGGCCCCCTTCAGCGAGAGGTAGCCAGGCCCCCTTTAAGAGAGGTAGCCAGGGCCCCCTTCAGCGAGAGGGAAACAGGGCCGGGTTCCTTTTGTATATTAAAAAACAAAAAAAAAAAAAAACAACAAAACAGCCACTTACCTGCTCCGGCTCCCGCTCCTGGCAGTCCCGGCCGCTCCGTGCTGCCGCCGGCTCCGTTTCTGCCGCCCTGCATGGGGGCGCGGTGAAGTTACCCTCACCGCGCCACCTACGTCAGCAGTAGGGCCGGCGCCTGGCAGGGTGAAGGCTAACATCTTCACCTGCCAGGGAGATCAGCGGACGCAGCGCTAGTGGCTCTGGCCCGCTGACACCGCGGGAGCCCCGGATCGGGGACATTAGCCCCAACTCCCGGGCGGTCTATAGCGCTCGGGACCGGGCCCGAGCGCCCCAGTGACCGGATGCGCGGCCGGGCCCCGGGGAGCGGTTGGCACTGCCTCCGGGGGCCCCCAGGAGCTCGGGGCCCACACTGTGGGCCTACAGAGCCTGGTTCGACGGCTGCGTCGCCGGGCCCCGCTCTGTCATGGGGAATAAGGGGGCCCCATACGGGAGTACTGGTTGTACCCCCTGTATGGCGGCCCTGCACATATGTAACCCCTCATGTGCCAATCACAGCCTCTCCCCCCCCCACTATGCAAGCAGCTGCAGGGAGGAGGCGCAGCGGCGCCCGTTTTAAAAAATACTAGGGAGGGGGAGCAGTGGGGGCCGTTTTCTCCCCAACATTGGTGGCTCAGTGAGCCGCTGCGGGCGGCACGGACTTACGTCCCGCCGTCCCTTTTGGGCGGGGCGTGCATCACGTGCTCACACTATGTATCCAAGCATCAAACAGCCCTGCCTACTCAGTGCAGGAGAACGCTTTATACGCACGGCTTTCCTGGGCTGCAAGGTAATTTAGTGAAAACACACACACACACACATCCATACATCAATGTAATGTCTGTGTGTGGTACAAGTAATATGTTATTAACCTGTTCTTGTACCACACACAGCCATCACATGATATACACAGGGGGGGCTGTGAGTGGCACATGAGGGGGTCACATATGCAGGGCCTCCAACAGAAATTTCAGGGCCCCATACAGCTGAAGCACCTGGGCCCCCCCTGTAAACCCCCCCCCCAGCAACCCGATCACCCCCCTCAGCAACACATCGCCCCGCCCCCAGCAAAAAAAAACGGCCTCTAGAATATAAATGGGGCCCATTTTACCACATAATAAAAGTGTGCAAAAAAAAAACTGTATTGTGAGTACAATAGCAAGAGAGTCACATATCTGTCTGTCTCACACATCATAGACACAGGGCTAAGTAGCTCCATCCATATCCCCCTCCAGCCACATACAATATCCCCCTCCACCCACATACAGTATCCCCCTCCACCCACATACAATATCCCCCTCCACCCACATACGATATCCCCCACCACCCACATACGATATCCTCCTCCATATTTCCCCCTTGGCACGCACCTCACCCACCTTCTAAAATACACACCCAGCAAGAAAGAAAGTGTACACCTATCACAGGGTCAGGTGTTCCCTCACTCTTACAATCAGATACACATGTACACCCCCACTAAACTAACACCGTATAAAAACCACCATATGGGGACCACATAGAGGGCAACACCAGCTCAGGAAACTAACAACACCGCCATATAAGACCACAATGAGGTCAGACACCAGCTCAGGTATAACTTACAACACCACCATATAGAGACCACATAGAGGTCAGACACCAGCTCAGGTTAATCTACAACACCTCCATTTAGAACCACAAAAAGGTCAACACCAGCTCAGGTATAAACCTACAACACCACCATATAAGACCACAAGAGGTCAGACACCACTCAGGTATAACCCCAACACCCCCTAAGAACCACATAGAGGTCAGACACCATCAGGGCACATTACAGTGAATACAGCCTGACCAATATAGAAGTAACAAACCCTTTCAACCCGGGTCACCGGAGACGTCCTTTGGGGGAGTCCTTCTCTTCTCTTGAGTCGTTCTTTTTTCCCTTTTCCCTTTTGATCCGTTCCACACCGCCAAGAACCCTTTCCCGGCCACAACTCTCCTCGAAATTAACCAAAATATTAGAATCCTCTTTTTTCCACATCTCTTTTCCTATTCCAACCCCTTTTACAAACTTTCCCGGGGGGAGATGGGTACAGGGCCTAACTTTAAAGGGCTTTGGGCTGGGTTGGAAGGGGGGGATAGGCTCCTTTAAGGTAAGGGGGGTAGGACTCCCCTTTTTGGTTAGGTGCCAGGGCCCTCCTTTTGAGGTTAGGGGCCAGGGCCCTCCTTTAGGGTTGGGAGCCCCGGGGGCCCCCTTTAGAGGGGAGGTACCAGGGCCCCCCTTCAGCGTTAGGGGCCAGGGCCCCCCTTTAGCTTATAGCCAGGGCCCCCTTTAGCGTTAGGTAGCCAGGGCCCCTTTTAGCGTTAATGCCCGGGCCCCCCTTAGGGAAAGGGGCAGGGCCCCCCTTTTTGGGGAGGTACCCGGCCCCCTTTAGGAGAGTAGCCCGGGCCCCCTTTGGGGGTTTAGGGCCCCCAGGGGGTAGCCAGGGCCCCCTTTAGAGAGAGGGTAGCCCGGGGCCCCCTTCACGAGAGGGTACAGGCCGCTTTCCCTTATTATATTAAAAAAAAAACTAAAAAAAAAAAAAAAAACAAAAAACCACTTACCCGGTCCGGCTCCTGCTCCCGGGGTCCCGGGGCCCCTCCGTGCTGCCCCGGCTCCGATGCCGCCCTGCATAGGGGGCGGGGGGAAATAAACCCCCGCGCCACCTACGGGAGCAAAAGGGGGGGGGCGCCGGCAGGTGAAGGGCCCAACATCTTTCCCCGCCAGGGAGTCACGGAGCGCATGTAGTGGCGCTGTGCTCCCTGACACCCGCCACCCCGGGATCGGGACATTAGTCCCCAACTCCCGGGGGGGTTCTGACGCTCGGGAGGGGGCCCGGGGCCCCAGTGACCGGATGCCGGGGCCCCGGGGGCCCGGGGGGCATGGCAGCCTCCGGGCCCGCGGAGCTGGGGCCCACACTGTGGGCCATACAGACCCGGTTACGGCTGCGTCGCCCGGGCCCCGCTCTGTCATGGGGAATAAGGGGGGCCCCCTACGGGAGTACTGGGTTTACCCCCTTTGGCGGCCCCCGCACATATGTAACCCCCCCATGTGCCAAACACAGCCTCTCCTCCCCCCCCCCCCCCCCATGGTTATATATATGTAACGGCTCAGAATGGTACCTTTATATGTATGTGACATGTAGAGGTACCACTCAGAGGCGTCACATATATGTAACCCCCCATGTACCACTCACAGGCCCCCCTGTATAAGGTTACATCTATGTAACGGCTCTGAGTGGTACCTTTATATGTATGTGACATGTAGAGGTACCGCTCAGAGGCGTCACATATATGTAACCCCCCCGTGTCCCCTGTATAAGGTTACATCTATGTAATGGCTCTGAGTGGTACCTTTATATGTATGTGACATGTAGAGGTACCGCTCAGAGGCGTCACATATATGTAACCCCCCATGTCCCCTGTATAAGGTTACATCTATGTAATGGCTCTGAGTGGTACCTTTATAATATGTATGTGACATGTAGAGGTACCGCTCAGAGGCGTCACATATATGTAACCCCCCCGTGTCCCCTGTATAAGGTTACATTTATGTAACGGCTCTGAGTGGTACCTTTATATGTATGTGACATGTAGAGGTACCGCTCAGAGGCGTCACACATATGTAACCCCCCATGTCCCCTGTATAAGGTTACATCTATGTAACGGCTCTGAGCGGTACCTTTATAATATGTATGTGACATGTAGAGGTACCGCTCAGAGGCGTCACATATATGTAACCCCCCCATGTCCCCTGTATAAGGTTACATCTATGTAACGGCTCTGAGTGGTACCTTTATAATATGTATGTGACATGTAGAGGTACCGCCTCAGAGGCGTCACATATATGTAAACCCCCCCCCCCATGTCCCTGTATAAGGTTACATCTATGTAACGGCTCTGAGTGGTACCTTTATAATATGTATGTGACATGTAGAGGTACCGCTCAGAGGCGTCACAGATATGTAACCCCCAATGTACCCAGTATAAGGTTACATCTATGTAATGGCTCTGAGTGGTACCTTTATATGTATGTGACTTTTAGCGGTACCGCTCATAGGCGTCACATATATGTAACCCCCCATGTCCCCTGTATAAGATTACATCTATGTAACGGCTCTGAGTTATACCTTTATAATATGTATGTGACATGTAGAGGTACCGCTCAGAGGCGTCACATATATGTAACCCCCTATGTCCCCTGTATAATGTTACATCTATGTAACGGCTCTGAGTTATACCTTTATAATATGTATGTGACATGTAGAGGTACCGCTCAGAGGCATCACACATATGTAACCCCTCATGTAGCAAAATTACAGTTTTAAAGTAGCCATCAAAATTATTTTTTGGTTTGGGGTCACCGCAACATGAGGAACCGTATTGCGGGGTCACGGCATTAGAAAGGTTGAGAACCACTGGTCTAGGACACCAGAATACCCTGTCCCAGTCCTGCCCTTACCTATGTACTCACTTTTGACATGGATGCATAGGACAGAAAGATGGCTGTGGAAGCATGACACTCTACATTCATTTTAATGGGAGTTCTCAGTGTAACCAAACACACATTCTGTCAATATGTCATCAATGCAGAAAAAGAAAAAAATTAAACAACATATCCAAGCGCAAATGAAACAGTAACACTGACGCAAGATAGCTGTGTCCTCACTCCACAGCAGAGCACCGTGTGCTCTGAAGAGAGTGACTGCCAGCTCTCTCCAGGACAGTAAGCGCAAGTCTACACAGCAAGTGTCAAGATTCCGTCCAAAATCCAAAGGCATTTTGAAACTTGCAGGACCGCGGTTTTCGGCGAAGATTTGTACAAAAGCCGCAGTCAGTTTGCCGCTGGACCCGTACATTCAATGTGTGGGGCCGATGGCAAATCCAAGCAGAATCCAGCAGAATATACAACATACTTTATAGATCTCCAATATATACACTGACTAGGGAAAAAAACAAGCTGCTAGTATGCCTAAAAGGAATTATTCTACTTTTTCCTTACTCCATATACTACAGCAACCAAGACAAAAATAAGGCAAACACACTATAGACCCTAGAAAATGTTGCCTACTTTAATATCACCACAATAATATTTAGGTGGTAAAAACAGAAGTCAGATTCCAATATGGTGCATTTAGATTGGGATAAGATAGTAAAATAACTACAAAAAATATTTTTAAGTTTAAGGAAAAATATGTCAAAACTCTAAACTGCAAAAAAAAAAATCCCTTTAAAACATAACCTTTAATTCTACCAATAAAAGTATGAATCCCTCAAAATAGAGCATACTAAATAAACAATACTCTTGTTTTACTCACCACCTCAAAGTAGTAAGTTCAATGAATTCACGCGGGCGAGTCCAGGATTCAAATGCATCCGCACTGAGACTCAGCTTAAATCTGAATAAAGTTCAAAACACTCTATACTGTTCCTAAATCTGTATACCCTAAATCTTACCCTTAGCGGGGCACCCGCTCTAATGAGAGTGACCCTGCAAAAAATAACCCTCAACCAAGTTCCTCACTTAACCCTGGAGCTCCTTAAGGGGAGTGAGTGAACTGTAGCCAGATATAGCCCGGTTCTTACACGTGACAGCTGTCCAATAACATTGCTGGACTGCCATCACTGTCAACATCATAACTTACCCAGTTACCGCTATATTGCCGGCCATTCAGTTCGGCGCTCTCAAAATCGCACTGCGCATGTCCGCTTCAATCGCGCAGGCGCAGTCCCAGAGGAAAACCATTTTCCCGGGAAAATTTGCGCCGACCCCCCAAAACCCATCCCCCGTTCCCCCTCAAGGGGCATGGCCCCCTTTCATTCAGGGGGTTGGCGGGGACCAACCTCTATGCCATAGGGCTAGTTTAACAATAAAGTACACATCAAGAGCAGTAGTATCACTCCATAATACATATCTTGAACAATAAAAATTACTCAAAAAAACCCCCCTTTATCAACAAAAATAAAAAACTGAACTTAGAAAATTGCATAAAAAAAAATTTTTAAACCTAAAAAATTTAAAACCAGTTTTAAATCACCCTAAGGATAACCCCATTAAGAAGCTATATGGTCATACATACCGTAATCAAAATGATAATTATTAAACCACTAACTCAAATTATATTAACCTCTAATTGCACACACATATACATTACCCCATGATAAGGGCACATAGTAGAAATACAATCTAATCTGGGTAAAGTAGATTTCACATTAAATATTATAGTAAAATTTAAATAGCAGCAAACCCGATATTTAATTTTTTTCCCAAAAAGGACCCCCTTTGTACTCAAAAAGTAAAAAATAAAGAAAAAGTATGTTTCAATGGTTACATATCAAGGAAGTCATATATACAGTACTAAATAGAAATGATTGGTAAAAAAAGATCTAGACCCCAAGAAGAAATGAAAAAGTATTGCCAAAAATTTAAGCCATTTGGATTTAAACGTTCAAATGATAAACCCAAAAAAACATTCCTTGCGAAAAATTTCAATTGGCCCCAAATTTCCTCCCCCCCTCATAGGTTTTCCACAAACTTTCAATTCCTCTAAACTGTAGAAGTTCCATAAGTCCATTATGTTTCGAATGCATATGCTTAGCAATCGGGGTATCCGCAATTCGTTTAATATCCCCAATATGCTCTCCTATTCTCCTCTGAAATTCTCTGTTTGTCTTCCCCACATAGACTAGTGGACAGGGACAGGTAGCCAGATATATCACACCTGTTATTACACAGTTATTAAAATTCTTTATTTAAAATCTTGTGTGTGTAATTAGGGGTTAATTTAATTTGATTTAGTGGTTTAATAATTATCATTTTGATTACGGTATGTATGACCATATAGCTTCTAATGGATTATCCTTAGGATGATTAATCTGTTAAATTTTTGAGGTAAAGATTTTTTGTATGCATCTCTAAGTTCAGTTTATATATTGTTGACTGGAGGGTGGTGTTTTGAGTAATATTACGTTAAAGATTTGTATTTTTGGAGTGAAAACTACCCCCCAGGGTTTGTTTTTTTAAATTTTTAAAAACTAGCCCGGGTTTAAACCTCTGCATGCGCCTGCGCGTTTGGAAGGGACATGCGCAGTGCGTTTTTTGGGGAGCGCCGAACTAAATTTGGCCCCCGGGCAATTTAGGGGTTAACTGGGTAAGTTTGATTTTGACAGTGAGGGCAGTCCGGGCAATTTTTATTGGACGGGCGGGTCACTTGAATTTTCCGGGTTTTGGGCCCCCTTAAATTGGTCACAAAATGAAAGGGAACCCGGGGCCCCAAATTTTTCACTCACTCCCCTTAAGGGGGTTTCCAGGGTTAAGTGGGGGAAATTTTGGTTTGGGGGTTTTTATTTTTTTTGGGGCCCTCGCTCTTTTAAGCGGGTGCCCCGCTAAGGGCGAGATTTAGGGTAAAAACAGATTTTGGGAAATTTAGTTTTAAGTGTTTTTGAACTTTTTCCAGAACTTTGTTTAAGTCTGGGTTTGCGGATGCATTTGAATCCTGGACCCGCCCGCCGGGAATTCATTGAACTTACTACGGGAAGGTGGTGATTAAAAAAAGAGTATTTTTTTAAATATTTACTCTATTTTGAGGGATTCTTTTTTTTTTGGGTTGAAATAAAGGGGTTATGTTTTAAAGGGATTTTTTTTATGTAGTTTAGGATAAGATATTCCATTATGCAGCAAAATTCAAGTCCCTTCTGATTAAAAAGACCTGTAATACCACAATATGCAAATAGAAATGTTCAAATTAACCCTGCAGCAAAAAAACAGAAAATAAAACTTCAAAATGCTACCCTTCATATGACTTACCCGATTTTTCACTTCTGCTGTGGGCATCATAAAAAGCTTAACCAGATATGTTTTTGTAAAAAAAAATCCAATAGCCAAACCCTTTTTAGAGATCCCCTAACTTGTTCAAACAATGGGGATTTGTCCCCCCAATGTCCAAGCGCACCGGGCCCGAAAAAAAAAGGGGGTGGAATACACAAAAACGTGCAAAGGGCCCGGAAAAAAGTAGGGGGAAAATCACTAAGGCCCACGGAAGCTCCCCAGTAAAAATAGCCTACGCGTTTCGGAGGGCAAGCCCGACTTTTTCATAAGGGAGTCATTTTTATTGCCGTCTAAAGCGGCACAGTGAAAAGGGCGGTTTTTCCCGGGAGATTCAAAAAACTGAAAAACCCCCGCAAATGTATAGAATTTGCCCCAGGGTTTTTATTTCCAAATGGTGTTTGGGGGTGAAAGGGGGCTTTGGTGGGGGGGTTTAAAAGGGGAAAAGGGGCTTTTCAGAGTGTGGGAGGTGGGTTACAGTGGGGGAAGAGGTGTTTAGAGTTGGAGAGGTGGGTTAGAGTGGTGAGGGGTTGTTCAGATAGGTGGAGGTGGGTAAGAATCTTCCGGATTTCAAATCTCTAGAACAATGATATCTCACTTATATCTCTTTCACGGCATTGTACCTGTACATGGGTATGGGGTTTACCCTTGATAAAGGCCCGGTATGTTAAAAACATGCATCCCCAAAAATTTTTTCCAAAAATCATTTTAGCAAGCTGGGGTACTGGACACTGTTTTATCTAAGCTGGGCAAGATGAGACAGTTTCCAAAACCAAAATTTTCTACTCTTATAATACGGTCGGGGTAAAAGTTTTACCCGGGCTGTGTTAATAAGAGTGGAACTAGGGGGGTTGCGGGGCTCCCTTTCTGGGGGAAATTTGGGGGTCAGGCCCTATATATTCAAATCTACCTTTATGTTCTAAACTGGAAGACAAATTTGCTACACAGCTTAAAAAAATAAATGCTATACATAGCTAGTACATACATTTAGGGTTAAATCTATGAATTCAAATGCATCATTTTTTTTAAAATGACTCCCGACAAAACCCCGGGTTCCCAAAAGATGTAGAGGAGTAAATAATAGGGCGTATGGGAAGAAAGCCCTTTTGCGCCTGTTTCCCACAAACTTTAGAACTGGCCCAATTTTACATAAAAAAAATGGGGCCCAATTTTAAAAGATGTCGCCTTTAGTGGGCCCACACAATTAAATCATACAGGGGGCCATATAAAACAATTTCCCCACCTTTTTTCCTACAAACAGTATACATCTTATGAGTAATAATCACATTATAGCGTCTTTATTCACCTGTTTTTCACTGCTATCTCTAGTCTAGTCTAGTCTCTAGGTATGTTCACACAGCAAAAAACATGTTCATTGCGTTGTTGAAATTATGCACTTGATGAACGTAATTTCAACACGAAAACAATCCGCAACAGCCAAACGCAGATTTCTGCCCCCTATACTTTATTATTTCAAGGCATGTATGTACCTGAAAGAATTGACAAGTCAAATATTTTCAGGTGCTTACAGCCCGTGCTGAAAAATACGAGAATAAAATATGCGTAGTGTGAACAATGGCGTGTATTTTACATAGCAGTCTATGAGAAGTGTTTAGAAAATTGTTTTGTGCGCATTTAGGCACGTATTTCAGCAAAATACACACTAAATATGTGCAAAAATATTCTGTGGAAACATATCCTCAAGAAGTAAAACATTCATTACTTACCAAAGCAGCTATACTAACACTTCAAATTATGTCTTCATTGCTCAAGTCTAGACTGCTTATGTTTCAATTTAAAATTCTGAAATAATAATTAAAATACTTGAGAAAGCTATGGAATTTCCTCTTATTGCTTTAAGTGACTGCAACAATTCCTCCACAGGCACCTCACCATTTTAAGGATGCGGAAATTTTTTTACTTTAGGGTTTTAAATTGTATGTACGGGAAAACCGATAATAGTGATTAAAAAAGTACATATACGTAGTAATTATAAAAAGCCAGAAAACCCTGATGTTTTAACATCATAGTTTCCCAGGTAATATTGTATACAGTGCACACAATGCTAAGAACAATAGCAATATACTGTATCCACCTGCATCAATCCTCCACAGCCACCTTAATCATGTTACATATTGCAGGATATATTTACATTATGATATATAGTAGTGTACAGGAGCCAGATAAATAGTGATTACAAAGTTCATAGATGTCAGATTAATATTGTATACAGCACACACAATACCAAAAAAAAAAAAAGATAACATACAGTACCCACTTTAACCATGTAAGGTCTTGTTCACACGACGTTTTTGTGATCCGTTTTAGAAAGAGAGAAAAAAACGGAAAGCGGATCCGTAAAGCGCAACTCAAAAAGCATACAATATGGATCTAAAGTATCAACTGTTGCGTTTTTCGGGTCCGCTGTCCGGATGCGCTTTTCACTTGTCAAAAACGGATCCGTAAAAAGGATCCAAAACGTCGTGTGAACAAGCCCTAACAGAGTGCAGGATAAATAGTAATTGTAGAATTCACATAAATAGTGATTATAAAGTTCAGATAGATAATGTATAGAGTTCAGAAAACTATTACACATTAATACAGCATAGGTCATAGATAAACATGGTATACAGCACACAGAATGCTAAGAAAAATAGCAGCATACAGTATCCACCTGCATTAATCCTTCACAGTCACCTTTACCATGCCGGGCTGCATACACATTCGTGCTCTGGTCCCCGTCTGCTCACCTCTCCACGCTCCTGCTCTGCTGTGGTCCTCTGCTCTGTGCCAGTGCGCATACCCACCTCCTAAAGCTTGCATGTGCTGGTTCTGAGAAGTTTAAAGGGTTTTAAATGAAAAACAGTCGCCCTAAGGTACTTGACCACTATGGGGCACAATCATCAATATGCCCTTCTGCATTAACAACACAGAAGGGGGTACAAGGATGGCTGTTCTGTCACTTCTTACCTGTGGTAGGAAGTGATAGAAACAAATATATGACAACAATGGAAGCCTTCATAAGGCTTCTAGCTACCACATTAACAGGTAAGCACTTCACAATCTCAACGTACCAGTATGTCCTGTGTTGATATTGGGTTAAAGAACACAAATCACTCAGGGGCTTAGCGCAGGAGCTATACCACAAAGACTTTAGGTAGGAAATACTGTGGTCACCTAGCAAAAGAGACTGAATTTTGCCCAAAAGGCAAAGGCAAGAACTTGGGGAAGACAAAAAGTCTGCACAGACTCAGGTTTTCCTTAAGCAAGGTGACTTTGGAGGAACCTACTGGCCTGAAACCATTGGTGGTTTTGGCGCCAAGAGAGGTAAATCTATAGATAAAGTCCCACATGATGAGCTTGCCTTAATGTGGTAGATGGGCATACACAATGTGGTCAAAATGTATGCTAAGAACCTTATTTTCATACATATAGAAAGTCATAATGCAATTTAAAATGTTCTATTAATTCAACATTTGTATGATTTTAGCGCATGCTAAATACCCCTTTTTTCTGCTACAGAGTTCATTTTGGAGGTAAGAAGTTTGCTGCTGCGCGGTGTGTTGGAGTAATAATTCCTGTGGTTCAGTGCTGGGAACAACAGTTTAAATGGTTGAGCCAAAGAACAACAGGCAAAATAGCGACTTAGGGCCACATGTATGAAATCTCTAAAATTCACTTTGTCGTCCATAGCAACCAATCAGAGTGTCCCTCTCATTTTTCCAGAGCACTATATGAAATGAAAGGGGCACTCTGATTGGTTCATATGGACGACAAAGTGAATTTTAGACCTAGACATTTTTCATACATGTGCCCCTTAGTGTTAGCAATGTTGCCTTGCAGCATGGTGTCCTACATTCAAATCCAATCAATGCTAACCTTTACCTAGAGTTTAGGTGTTTTTTCTGTGTTTGCATGGCTTCCCGCTGGGTACTCTGGTGATGACCAGCTCTATAGAGCGCTGAAGAATATGTTGGGACTGTATAAGCAACATAAATTAAATGCAGTAAAAAAAAAAACTATGTCAGAGCACCAGCCATACATGTTTTTATTATAATTCATCTCTAAGACAAGTATCTTCTGGTAGACATTCCCATTTTTTTCTCAATGCATATACAGTATGACTGAGGTTTCTTCTTTCTTTTTATTGATTTGAACTGTTTGACTAATTACTTAAGAGTACAGGGGTCAGGAGTAGAATGACAGCACTTGGGGTTAAACACTTGCTCAGCAGTGAGTGTGTGTAATTACTAGGCAGGGAATAGACTGACAGTAGATGCCTGAGAGGAGCATGTTTGAGCATGTGTGGGCCAGGGGGACTGAGGGCTCTTGTACATGAGTCAGTACAGCTAAAAACAAAAAAAGTACAGAATATTTAAATAATGATGAATAGTTGGATCAATGTTTATTGTTCATTCGCAAGCTTCACAAGGTCAATTTTACTTGGTGGGAAAAACCCCTTTAGAATAAATATTATATATATATATATATATATAATATATATATAGTATATATATATATATATTATATATTTACAGTCATATGAAAAAAGTATTGGGCACCCCTATTAATCTTAATCATTTTTAGTTCTAAATATTTGGGTGTTTGCAACAGCCATTTCAATTTGATATATCTAATAACTGATGGACACAGTATGATTTCGGATTGAATATGTGGTTTATTGTACTTACAAAAATGTGCAATATGCATAAACAAATTTTGTCATGGTGCTCAAAATTTTGGGGTAAAACTTATCATTTTATTGATTTGAATATCCTACTACTTTTTACTGACTTTCTGCAGGCACATTCATTGTTGGGTTTTGTACTATGAGCTTTGAATTCATAAGCCAGGTGTATCCATATTGAGAAAAGGTTTTTAGGTGGCACAATTGCAAGTTGTTCTTCCTATTTGATCTCCTGTGAAGAGTGGCATCATGGGCCTCCTCAAAACAACTATCAACTGATCTGTGTAAACAAAGATTGTTCATCATAGTTCGTTCAGGGAAGGGAGTACAAAAAGTTGTCTCAGGATTTAACCTGTCAAGTTTCCACTGGTGAGGAAATAGTAAGGAAAGGGAAGACCACAGGGAAGTTCTTGTTAAGCCAGAAGTGGCAGGCCAAGAAATATATATCAGGTCAAAGGCAGAGAAGAAAGAATGTGTGTGTTGAGAACTGTCAATGGACAATCAACAGCACCACCTACCAAAGAGCTGCAGCATCATCTTGCTGCAAGATGTGTCACTGTGCCATCGGTCAAACAATACAGCAACTTTGCACAAGGTGAAGCTGTATGGGAGAAGATGCGAAAGATGCCATTTCTGAAAGCACGCCACAAACAGAGTTCACCTGAGGTATGCAAGCACATCTTGGATCAAGCAGCTTCATTTTGGTAAAGGTCCTGTGGACTGATGAAACAAAGATTGGGTTTGTTTGGTGCATACAAAATAAGGCGTTATGATGGCGTCCCAAAAACACCGCATTCAAGGAATAACTCTTGCTTCACACTGTAAAATTTGGTGGAGGTTCCATCATGCTTGGGGGATGTGTGGCCAATGACGGCAACGGGGAATCTTGTTAAGTTTGTGAGTCGCATGGATTCAAATCAGTATCAGCAGATTCTTCAGATTAATGTACAAGAATCAGTGATGAATTTTAAGTTTCGCAAGCGGGAGTGGGATGGATATTTCAGCAAAGCACATTGATCCCAAAACACGCTCCAAATTCTACTCATGGGCTTTCATGCATAGAGGAACAATTACAATATTCTGAGAATGGCCATCCCAAGTCCCCCAAGACCTGTATATTCATTGCAATAATCTGTTGGGATACTTTGAAGCGGGCTGTCCATGCTCGGCGGACAATCTCAAACTTTACTGAATTGATTGTTTTTGTTAAAGAGAATGGTTCAAAAATACCTTCATCCAGGTTTCTGGAACTGATTAAAAGCTACAGGATGCGAATAGAGGCTGTTATTTTTGCTAAAAAAGGCAGGATTACTAAATATTTTATGTCACTTCTTCTGTTGGGGTGACCATACTTTGCTGCCACCGGTCAAATTTTGGTTTAATGGCATTTTATTGCACCTTTTCGTGTTAGACATTAAACTCCATTTTCTATCCGGAAATATGACTGTTTCCTTCAGTTTTCTATGAATTTTATCAATTTGTAAATGGCTGTGGCAAACACCCAATATTTAGAACTAAAAATGATTAAGCTTATTAGTGGGTGCCCAACTTTTTCATATGACTGTTGTATACTTATAGATATATATATATATATATACTATATTTATATATTTATATATAATATAATTATATATATTTATATATATATTCTTTAAAGGGGTTTTCCCACCAAGGGTAAATTGATCTTGGAAGTTGCGAGTGCTTGGGCATGACACAATACAACAATTTTCTCTATTCATCATTATTAAATATTCTGTACTATTTTTGTTTTAGCTGCTGACCAGACAAGAGCTCCTCAGTCCTGGCCACACAAATTCTAAACACTCCCCTTTTGCCATTTTACACACACAAAAAAAAGTTACTCATAATTGAAATTGTCGCATTTATTAAAATCCAGTCTACAAAAATATAACATAATTTATCCTGTTTGGTAAACACCATAGAAGACAAAAATTACACTACGGCCAGCAAAAAACAAGCCCCCACTCCACCTTAGGTGAGAAAAGAAAAAAGTTATTGGTTTTCAGAATAATGGACGGCAGCCGCAAATACCAAAAATATTGAATCTTTTTATATTAAGAATGTTTTTTTAAGTACTAGAACATAACGAAAACTACATGTTTTGGATCACCTGAACTTGTGTACAAACCTAATGATATACTGATAATATCTTGCCTTGTTATTTCTGATAGCGACTCCAATAATAACGTTTCTCAGAATTTTGGCACGCTGGGGGTGTGTCTAGTTCATCCCTCGTTGTATCGTAGGGGGCGAGTGGAATCTGGTACTGGTATGGGGGGCTTGAAATTATTGGAGATATTAGGTTTTTTGAGTGTGGGAGGAACCAGCTTTATGCAAACTTTTTTGAACTCGCAGTGGGAGTGTTTTTCTTGGACATTTTCAAATTAACATGGAATGGTAGCTTTGTTGTAAGGGGATGATCCGGTATTCGGGTCCTCTCGGTGCGGTTTTAATTTAATCATTTTTTTTGTTGGTAAGGCGGATGGTAATACTATGGGAAGGGTGGAGTTGGAGTTTGTAGATGGAGGTGTTTGGAGTTTGTATGGGGGGTTGTGGCTTAGGATTGGGATTGTGGACAGTGTGGTGGTGACGGGTAGGGAGGGAGTTGTTGGGCGGTATGGCGGAAGAGATGGGCAGTGGTGATTTAGTAGGATTGTTGGGTATTGGGGATGGAAGACTTCTGTTAGTTGTCGCCGTCCATTGGATGACGATGGCCGTTGGATTTCTCGAGATAGATTCAGTTAGGCGTTAGTCACGGCCACCCAGAAAATCACATGATTTCGTGTTTAAGGTTTTTCGAAATTAGTGTGCCATCGATATTATGCGGCCAGCAAACTAGACCTTGTATACTGGAAGAGGGTTCGTATCGGAGCTAGGTGCTTTATAATTAATAAGCGATGGTGGTCTAATATTTTATTCGGAGAGGGTGTGTAGTTGTGGGTGCTTGCGGGTTCATGGTTAATGAATTATTATTGAATAGTTGATTTTTGATGGGCTGTAAGGGAGTTATTGGAGGGTAGGATTATTATAGGATGGGGTGTATTGGATCATTTGTGTTGTTTTTTTATGGATATGGAATCGGGTAGTGCACGGGAGAGGGTAACTAAGACGGTATCACAGGGAGGTTTTCGATTAAATGATAAGAATCATTTTGGATAAAATTGTGCCAGAAGGCAGTATTATTTTTGATTTGAACCATCATGATAATTGTAACTGAGGACATTGTTTATCCCTGTTGAAAAACGCGATGAGCCCAACCTGCATGACCCCCACATTTAAAAAAGTGCGCGGAAAATGGAGTCTTTCAACCACCATTTTAGTTTCACTGGACATGAATATACATGTACCTGGGCCACAGCATGAGCCCAAACCTGCATGACCCCCCTCATTTAAAAAGTGCCGGGAAAAAGGATGTCTTTCAACAACCATTTTTAGTTTCACTGGACATTGAAATTACCTGTCCTGGGCCCACAGAATGTGCCCCAAAACTTGCATGACCCCCACATTTAATAAAGTGCGGGAAAAAGGAGTCTTTCAAAACCAATTTTAAGTTTCACTGGCCATTGACTATACCTTGTCCTGGGCCACAGCATGGGCCCCAAACTGCATTGACCCCACATTTAAAAAGTGCCGGAAAAAGGACGTCTTTCAACCACCATTTTAGTTTTCACTGGACATTGACATTATATCATGTCTGGGCCCAGCATGAGCCCCAAACCTGCATGACCCCCACATTTAAAAAGTGCGAAAAAAGGAGTCTTTCAACCCACCATTTAGTTTCACTGGGACATTGATATACTGTCTGGCCAACAGCATGAGCCCCAAACCTGCAGACCCGCCACATTTAAATGTGGCGGAGAAAAGGTAAGTCTTTCAACACATTTTAGTTTCACTGGACATTGGACTATAACCTGTCTTGGGTCACAGATGAGCCCAAACTGAATGCCCCCACATGTTAACAAAAAGTGCGGAAAAGGAGTCTTCCAACCACCATTTAGTTGCACTGGACATTGACTATTACTGTTCCTGGGCCACAGCATGAGCCCCTAACCTGCATGACTCCAATTTAAAAAGGGACCGGAAAAATGGAGTATTTCAACCACCATTTTAGTTTCACTGGACATTGACTATACCTGTCCTGGGCCACTGCATGAGCCCCAAACCTGCATGACCCCCACATTTAAACAGTGCCGGAAAAAAAGGAAGTCTTTCAACCACCATTTTAGTTTTCACTGGACATTGACTATACCGTCCTGGGCCACAGCTTGGACCCTGGGCCGGAGTTACAGTGGGAGCGGTGAAAGCCAGGCTGGCGTCCGTCATCTATTAACACTGCCAGGTTAAAATGCCCTGATGGATGCAGCATCGAAAACTGTCGTGCTGAAGCAGAGTGCGGAAAGCGGAAGTGTGAGAACTTCAGCCTTGCCTCTTACACCGCAGTCCAATACGCTGGGGTAGCGCTTGCCCCTCCGTATGAGTTGGACCAATTGAGCTTCACTTGGAATTACTGGTGGTTAACGGCTCTGTACACACCTTGGTGCCCTTTATCTTGTCTTTCTTTTTCTCATTTTTCTCAACGTGCTGGAGGAAATGGTCTCTGTACTTTGTTCTCTGTACGTGCTCCATACTCCATGTCCTATGAATTACCTACATTGGTCAAGTTTCCTGTACCTCCGTGTACAATTCAGAGGAATTTTTTGAACAGCTTATTTTGTACATGCAAGTTTTTTTGTACTTTAATTTAGAAAACACATTTTTTAAAATAGGATGGTGAATCCCACCATGTTTTGTTTCTCTTTTTTTCATTGTATTATATGGGTCGTCTCAATACAGGGATTGATAGCTATGTTTAAAGATCTTGCAAAAACAAGTCATTTTGTATATGGTCCATTAATTGTTGTCCTACTATTCCCGTTTTCTGACAGCACCATCACCTTGAGCCACTCTTGACAATTGTTGAAGAACAAATGTCGGTTAGAACAACATTTTTAGAATAGGAATTGTAGTATAGCTCATGTCACAGCAAAATGCCCCCAAAAATTCAAGCATGACCCTGTGCCACTTTGGTAATTGTGAAGAACAAATGTCTGTTAGAGAACGACAATTTTTAGAATAGGACCTGTAGTATAGCTGCATGTCACAGCAAAAATGCCCCCAACATTCCAAAGCATGACCCTCTGAGCCACTTTGGTCAATTGTGAAGAACAAATGTCTGTTTAGAAACAACATTTTTTTTAATAGAACTGTAGTATTGCTGCTTTTAAAGCTGCAGACCCAAAAAATTATAAAAATGATATTCTCAGCCACTGTTAAAAATTTGTGAGGAGAAATGCCACTTAGAAGCCACATTTCTGTTACAAAGGACCATGATTATATTGATGTTCTCACAGCTACATGACCCAAAAATTATAATATGGACTTCTCAGCACTATTAACAATTGTGAGTGGAAGAAATGCCACTTAGAAGCCACATTTCTGTTCCAAAGGACCTAATTATAGAGTATCTCACAGGCAAAATGACACCCAAAAAAATTATAAATATGACTTCTCTGCCTCTATTAAAAATTGTGAGGGAGAAAGATAATGCCACTTAGAGTCACATTTATGTTCAAAAGGACCATGATTATTTTGCTGTATCTCACAGGCAACAAGACCTCAAAACCATTGACAAATGCGAAGGGGAAAACTTAGTAAGTTAAAGTGAGTAAATGGAATATGGTGTTGTCATGAAACCTTGCTGTCTTTTACAGTCTCTACAGCAAAACCAGCAAATGAAATGTTGGGAAAAGAGGAATAAAAAATTGCAGTAAGAATGATCAATTTAAATAAAAGAATTCAAGATGACAATTTCTGTTTGAAAAGGAATGTGAAGTAAGACTGGCAAACTAATCGGTGACCTCGCAATTGGCTTTTTGTTTGTTTTTAGGGCACAACATCATCAGAGATCCATGCCTGATCATCTTGATGAAAGTCAAACGAATCCACATTATCTGTGGAAAGCGGATGAGTTTGTCTGTTATCACTCCGCCTGCTGTGCTGAAGGTGCCCTTCAGATATGACGCTGGCTGCTGGCAGTACAACCCCTCTATGGCATGACGAGCCAGCTCGGGCATTCGTCCATTTTGGATACCCAGTAAGTCTATTGGGTCCGGGAACACATGCAAAAACATCGGTTGTTGAGCGCAGATAGTCTGTGCACCATGCTCTTAAGCTGATCTCTGTGTGTTGGAATGTGTGCCTGAATTGCATGCTGTTGGTGAGGTGGTAAACAAAGATTGCCAGAGGTCACCCATTAGGCTTCTGCCCTTGCCCTGCTGTGCTACGCCTACTTGGCCCTCTACTGCTGTCACCGTCGCTGATGTTGTTCCACCGTTGCAATTTGGGAACGTGTGAAGGCAGACGCAAAAGATGTCTCCAGTTGATCAATCAAGATGGTCTCCATTTCTCTGCATTTTACTCTCTATTTGGGTGGGTGGAAGGAAAGTGCTGATTTTTGTTTTTTTACCGGGGATCGGAGGGTGGGCCACCAAGTAACTGGGTTAATTTTGATGTGGCCTTAATGCGAGGATCATGTTGGAGGAAATGGAGCATCCAAGCACTTCATGATGTGAGAGATGGAGCCTTGATTTCCCAAGCTGCTGGGGTCGAGGGCACTAGCAAACTGATCTTCCTCATCTTTCCTCCTCGCCTCAAATTCACGCCAACCTCTTTCCAAGGCCAGGCGTCGGTAACATCGGTGTCTTGGATTACCTCCTCCTCCTCTCCTCCTCCGCTGCCTCCGGCACAGCTCAAAAAATCAGCACTGAATTGCTGAGATGATGCACCCTGAGACCTGAAGCGCCACCTTGAACTAGCTATGGACCCGAACAACTGGCCTAATGAAGACCAATGAATTGTTGAAACTGTCGGGGCCTTGTGGATTTGACGGAGAGAAAGGCTCCGTGTCCGTTCTGTGTCGTCTCCTCCTCCTGTCGATGCAGGAACCTGTTGTTTTCAGAGTGGCAACGGAGCGGTTCCAGTACTAAGTCACCACATTGCTCATGCTTGTCAAGGGCATTGTCTGCACTGACCATTTGGTGGCTTCTTCAAAAACTGGCAAGGTTGGTGCAGAGCTCTTTCCACCTGCCTCCACTACTCCGTTGGCTTCTACACACGAGGTCCGTACGCTGCTTGTCGGCCATGTTTCACTTCGTACTGCTAATGGCATTGCGTGCTGCCACCAATGCTGAGAGCATGGGGAGTGTGGAATTCCAGCGTGTTGCCACTGTCAACAATGAGCCGGTTGACGGGAGGCCGAGCTGAATGCTGCAACGAGCAGGCGGGACGAATTCAGGGTGCGACGGCGGAAAGTGCGAACTCACGACCTCGAGCCTTCTTCAGCAGGCTGGTCCGACCCGGGTAGCTCTCCTTAGAAATTTCTGGACGACAAGGTTCAGGACATGTGGCAGGCAAGGGATGTGCTCACAGTCCTAACGTTCTTAAGGGCGGACAGCAGTCTTTCGCCCGTTGCTAATCGCACACAACCTGCTGTGCATGGCACAAGGTTCTTGTAACCCCGCAGCGCTCGAGTCTCGTTGCTTAGAGCCGTCCACAGCTCCTGAAACCTGTGAGTGGACGGTCTCCAAGACAGATTAATTTCAACACGGAATAGGTGTTCTGGGCACGTGATGCCACCAGAGGACCTTGGGGGAAAGAGCCCTGCACCATCCCTGACGGTTTTGGAAGAGGTCGTTGCGCCGAGCCTGAGAGCCACCGTCACCCCAGAGACATCCACCAGCTCACCCAGTGTGCTGTCACAGAGTTATTGCGGGCTTGCGTGCTTACTAGTCCATGTGTCGGTGGTGAGATGACTTTTCCGGACACAGATGCGGGACAACGCACTTGACAATTTTAGATGTCAGTGGCAGGCCAGGGCAGGGACGGCTTTTTCTGGCAAGTAATGCTCTGCTCGGCATTCTGTTTTGGGGGCCAAGCCTGAGGGCATGAGTGGCGGAACCCATCTGTGTCTCAGACGGGGAAAGCAACATTTCCAAGGCCAAAAGCTTGCAATGCGACATATTCAGGATTTTGGCTTTTTTGGGATGGTTTGGGTTTAAGTGTTTCTTATGCAACCAAAACTGGAAGACAGGAAGGCTGGCTGCTAGAATGGCGCTGTACGGCGTGCAGGTAGTCAAAACTGGAGGAAGAGAAGGGGTAGGATGGGTCTCTGGTGGTGCTGTGGTACTCGGGCGACGGGTGGAGGCTGAAGCGGAAGGCTGATCACTGATCATGACTTGAGAGACATGGGCAGCTGAGGAACGCTTTGGTGGTGGCGGGAGGTGGGGAGGCGGGGTGACAGAGGTGGGTGGTGGGTGGGTGGTGTGACAGTGGTTGGGAGGCCGGGCGTCGGTCTGCCTTTTTTGGCCAAGTGTTCCCTCCATTTCAACTCATGCATTTGCTGCATGTGACTAGACATGTTGGTGGTGGTGTAACTCACTTAAGGCTTTATTGATATACTTATGCGGTTTAGGCAAAAGGGGGCATTTTGACATCGATGGGTGTTCAGAGGGCTTGCTCCAAAGAAGGCCCAGGCTTGAGAGGTTTGGAACTTTTTTGACGGCCGATAAGCGGGAGGGGTTTGACGCTGACCGAGGCGGCGAAATCCATATCAGCGGACTTCTCGCGACCGACCTCTCCCTTTTGTGGCGCGGACCGTATTGACACTACCCTTCGTCTTCCTCCAGTCCACTGATGGAATCGCTCGCAAACACTTCTGCGGAAAAGACCAGGATGCATCCGCAAATGTCGTCATCATCATCATATCAACACACGGTGTACTTGGTCTCCTCGCATTCTGCATTCCAGAAGCTGCGGGCTAAAGCATGGGGCACTGCAGGCGTTGCCGATCCGTACGGGATTTTTAAGATGACCGGCTTCCTTCACCTCTCTGATGGCATCAGATAACTGGGGTCAGAGCAGAGAAAATCATCCTTTTGCCTTTTGATTTTTTAAACATGCCCTTCTGACCCCAAACAGCCATTTTGTCATCAAAGAGGGTACTTCAGACAATGGATTATCCACAGTGGGGGGTACACGAGTTGACATTGGGCTGCTTCATGTTGGACAGATTGTTGATGATGCTGATGATGACCATTTGTCGGCCGTGACTCGAGGACGAGGAGGTAAGACTGCTAGATGCAGGTTGAATTAACCACTGGAAGGGAGAAAAACAGATTGGCGACGATGTTCGTTACTTAAGATTCACAGGGCCCTGAGCCAGCGATGACAGGCCTGAACGTTCCTGCAACTGACGATACGCAGGCATGCTTGTTGTCGCCTGCACTAGAAGGAGCACCTTACTCTCGTACATCTACTTCCATGTTGCTACCCCCCTCTTTGCTCGCTTACCACCTGCATTTGCTCCATGTTCAGAATATAAAATTTTGAGAAGGTATGGATATAATTTTGGAAAGTCTCTTATTAAAAGACGGGCAAAATCATAGCTTTCATCATAATCCCTCTAATCAAAACAAATTGTGGAATTTCAATTTTAACTGCAAGGTGTCTATCATCAAATTGGATGGGCAATAGTCCAAAAAACACGTATCTGTTATGTTGTTTGTGATATTAAACGGTATTTTTTGCACCTTTAAATTCGCCGGTGGTGGAATATAGAATTGCTGTTTTCAAGATTTCTAAGTAGATGCTGTGTCAATGAACATGGCTCGAGTGGCAATAAAGTCAAAAAACACGTAACTGCTTATGTTTGATATAATAAACGGTATTTTTTTGCACCTTTCAATTCACCCATGTGGTGAATTAGAATTGCTGTTTTAAGATTTACGTAGTGCTGCGTCAATGTAACGTGCATGTGGGTGCGCAAAAAGTCAAATAATCACGTAACTGTTATGTTATTGATATAAATAAACTGTATTTTTTTGCACCTTTCTATTCACTGTGGTGAATATAGAATTGCTGTTTTTAGATTTACGTAGATGCTGCGATCAATGAACTGGCTGGTGTTGCGCAAAATTCAAAAAGCACGTAACTGTTATGTTTTGATTTAATAAACGGTATTTTTTGCACTTTCAATTCACCTGTGGTGAATTTAGAATTGCTGTTTTAAGATTTACGTGATGCTGCGTCAATGAAAGTGCTGTGGCTGCGCAAAAGGTCAAAAAACGTAATGTTATGTTATGCTTATAATAACTGTATTTTTCTTGCACCTTTCAATTCTACCTATGGTGAAGTATAGCATTGCTGTTTTAAGATGTCAAGTAGATGCTGCGTCCACTGGAACAGTGCTTTGAGACGCTGAGGGAGACAATTGAGGCTGAAACAGGAAACGCCGTTCTATGGAATAACGATTGGTCATGTGATTTTTCCAGCCAATCGCAACCATACACATCCCAGTCATGAGTCGCACACACATCTCACCCTGGCTCTATTCTGTATCTCATTTTGCTGGACGCCAAAACTTTACAGGAAGGCCGAAAAAGGCGGATCTTAATAGATGATTGCACAGATTATAACCTTATTATCGCATGATCTGGAAATTTCGATCACCATTAAAAAACCTTGTTTACCGATTTCAACTTTGTCGATAAAAATCGCTCAACACTACTCATAACTACTTTTTACAGTGTTAGGATCTGAGACTGCAATGCTTCAGTGATGACTCAGTGTATTGCCCTAGGAGAAATACAAACATATATGATATTGCTGCTTTCCCTAGGAAAAGGATTGGGCATGAATGCTCCTGTACAAGTGCTCTGCCCATGCAAAATAACATAAGAACTGCTCAGTTTTTGTCTCTGTCATGGGAGCACTGTGCTATCTTTCCAATCATCAAAATGTGTATTGTGTAATTTAGGGGAAACCAAACCAGCCCAACCAAAATCCAATATGCAGCAGTATTTGCATTACTCTAGAAAAGAATGTCTAAAATGCTACAACCACTAACAAATAACTGTCATTGTTAAACAAATTTAACATTATAAATTATATTATTAACTGTTAATTGTCTTCGGACCGCCAGCCTGTTCTTAAAAAAAAACGGCCCAGCGGAAAAACCAGTGCAGTGGGGACGCTGAACAGTTTTCAATGGAGGTCCATTATAAGTTTTGACAGCGGTATTACGAGACGGTTTTTCAAAACTGTAACAGTCTATTAACCCTGCTGAAAAAACTGGTCGATGGGGACTTGTGTTAGTGTTTGTTTCATGAAAAGATATAATTGGGTTTAAGGTAGTGTATGGTACTGCAAACCTGCTATAGTACCATAAAATATAATCCACAGCATGCCTCAAGGTTTACGTTGCAAAAATAGCTGCTCTGTAGTAACGGACTAATAATAACGGTACTAACATACACATAATCAGATATCTTAAGACAACTTTACGTTGTGAGCCTTTACCAAGTATAACCTGCATTGATAACAATGATAGTGACTTGTAATGAGGGTACGAAGTATATAATATTTTAGAATAGTGGAAAGCATGATAAATAGTATTGGTTCAATTGGGTTAAAGTCTAGTTAATTAGGGGGCCAGGTTGTATGTGATCTTCAAAGAAGGATTTATACCCAAATCAGTTGAGAGCGCCTTTTACTTAGATGAGTGGCCAAGAGAATGCCACAAAAACATTTCCTAGGACCTAGACCATAATGCTTCCACCACCAAATGGTGTTCTTCTAGCAGTGGGTGCAAGGTGTTTGTTCTCTGATGTTTCTCACCTGACACACCAACATCCAGCAGTTTAATGAACCAGAAAACGATGGAGGTCCAATTCTGATACTGCTGTGAAGCCTTTTCTGCTTATGTAAATTTGTTATCAGAGGTGCAGTGACCATCTGTTTGCTTTGAAGTCGCATACACAGTAGGGTTTGCAGTACTGTTGTCTTGAACACACAGCTGGTAACCCCCTGGATAATTTCGGTGGTGAGCTGCTCCATTGCAGCTTGCAATGGTGTCATTTGTTCACTCATGTTACACTTTCACCACAGCAGCAGGCAAACATTTCACATACTGCGCAGTTACTGAAATACTGCCGCCCTTGAAGCAAAAGCTAATAATCATCCTCTTCTGTATATCTAATAAGTGATGAGCGAACCCTAAGAAGTTCAAGCTCGATTCGAACTGCGAACTTTGAGAAGAACTGCGAACTTTGAGAAGAACTGCGAACTTTGCGAAGTTCATTCGATGTTCGAGTCGAACTTCTAACTCGAACCCAATTAAAGTCAATGAAAGAAGATGTTCAGGTTAATGTTTCTACCTATACAGGTGAGGAGAAGCTGTAATTACCATCCATAACAGTAAACTGGATACGTGGAACAACTTAGTGAGGAAAATTTGGCTCTAAGAATGACAGAAAAAATTGGAAAAAAAATTTCTACAAGCAGGCACTATTTAAAATAGATTTCTTTCTATAGGATATTTGGTAACCATGTGTTATGCAGTAACTAAACCCCCAAAACTGCAGAAATGAACTTTTGGGCACTAAATATGATTTTATGAGTATGATGTATGTGAGAGTTAGGCTATGTTCACACGGCTTAATTGCGGGGCACCTCGCTGGCCCATAGACTATCATTACTAGCGGCGCGTATACGTCGCTAGTAAATGACATGTCACTTACCTCCCCCCGCGGCGGATTCTACGAGCGGGGAGAGGAAACGTAATCCATAGTTCTCTTTGAGAACTGTGGATTACCATAATGACTGGGACGTATTTCAACCCATATTTCGCTGCAAATTACAGTCTGAAATACGTGCCCAAATAATGCCGCCACATAACAGCTTCTGGGTGTGGGAAAGATGCAGCCAGCAATACCAAACTCCCTAACTATTGATGTCTATGATTAACTAAACTTGCTATGCACCCCCTAACTAATCTAAGTAAGAGCTTTTCCTGTTGCTAATAAGCAAATCTTGTGCCTGCATGCAGGCAAGCAGACAGAGAGCAGTCTGTACAGTACAGAAAATGAGCTGAAAATGGCATTCAGAACGCAATACAGTGAAATATATATAACATGATCATGTGATTTTAGCAACCAGTGAGAGCCCTACACCTCAGCGACGATGCTTTTAAAACTTCTCTGTGCTCTGCACTGATTGGATAGCCGCCAAAAGTGCAGAAAGCAACTAAAAATGAAACTAAAACTAGCGTGCCGTATGCGCATGTTTGAATGTGAAGTTTATGTGAACGAACAGTAAAAAGCTCAGTAAAAATCAAGAAGTTCAACCTGAACTTAACTTTTCACGAACGGTTCAATCAACACTTTATCTAATAATTCACCTCTTTTACCCATGACAACAAAGAGGGATATGTGTGCAGACAGCCTATCACACACCTTACCACACCAAGCCAGTTTACCACACGTGACTTCCTTCATGAGCTATGTGCTGCCAACGTTAAAAGTAGGATGTGGTTATAATAATGTATATATTATGTAATAGATAATATTTATTACATATAAATAACAATGTCTAAAGCCAGTACTAGAAATAGTTGAATTTAGTTATGCTTATGAGTTTTACTATCTGTAAAATATTGTCACATATGGTCTGGCCTAAGTTATTGGCTGCTAAAAATACTATTAGTGACATCGGTAATGTCACAGCACGTGACATTAAAGTCAGAACCGTAACACTGGCAGCTGACACCAAGGAAAGGAGCCTATCCATATAAATTGACTCTTGGGTCAGGATTATATACACTTGGCACACTACAGCCAACACTATTAAACTATATGTTGAGGAAGGATGCCGCACTCCTATTTGCTATTGGAGTATGTACTGGGGTGCTTGTGGAAGGATTATCAATCCAATATAGCAAATGACAAGAAAATCCACAGCACACTGCAGATTCTTTTTGCAAAATTGTTAGCATTTATTTATACAAGGGAATAGTAGGCATAGTAGACAATTCTCCAATATTCAGAATTGGGATAATTATACGTAATCCAGACTAGAATGTTTTCAGCATATAGCCTTCGTTAGTGATGTCTGGTAGGAAGGCAAATTAGGCATGGAGGTAAGGAGAAGTATATGTCTACTATACCCATGTATAAATAAATACTAGCAATTTTTTAAAAGAATCTGCGGAGTGCTGGGGATTTTCTTGTCAAACACTATTAAACTAGACTTTTTACCTGACACATTTTTACATGCTGTAGTTTTGTTTGGTCATTTCACTTTCTCTTATTTAGAATGAATTGTACTTTGCTAATAATGTACTACATGTTTTACTTCTAGGTGGCTCTAAAGGTGAGGAGGGTAAATTATATATATTTTTTTATACTTTTCTAAAAACATGATGATTACATAGGGCGACATGTATGAATATGGCTGTGCTAGTTTTCTGGTGTGCTTTGGGGCCAAAAACCTGTCGTAGTCCTGTTCCATAAATGTACGAACAGTCATACACCAAAACTAGGCACATTCGGCACCAGACACTTTTGAATGTGACAAGTATGCAAGGGGCATATTGTGGCAGAATTGACGATTGCAGCAACGTTTGACAGGAAACGTATTAATGCACTAAAATTTGGCACATAACTGTCGTACAAATCCAAACCAATTTCAGAGTGGTATGGTGGAGACACATTTTTCTGTAGTACAGGACACATGTATAAAGTGCTGTGAGACACTTTCATACATACTGATGTCTTCTACACTCCTCTAAAGCAATTGAAAACTGACGTGTCGGCACCAGGTATCATACATGTCAGCAATAGAGTTATTTGTTTTGGTACTTTTTAGTATCATGCAGAGAATTTATAATTGTCTGAAAGAAGAGGTCATGGCACTGGATTTCTTTGGCTTTTGTCTATTAGGGGCTATTCCAATCATAGGAAGTAACATCTCCAGGATTGGTGAGAACATGTAGCCCTAGAACTCCTAATAATCTAAATCAGGGGTATGAAACTGCGGCTCTTCAGCTGTTGGGAAACTACAACTCCCATGATGCATTTATATAATCTATAACAGTGGGCATGATGGGAGTTGTAGTTTCCCAACAGCTGGAGGGCTGTAGTTTGACACCCCTGATTTAAATGAAGAGACAGAAGCCCTTTTGCCTCCATCACCCACTGTAAAATAAGTTGAGTTTTCAGTAAAAGGACTATTTTAAATGTATTTCCCTGTGAATTGGTGTTTGAGAGTATAATTCTAGAAAAATCTCTGAAATTCTTTCCCTCGTTGAATTTGAAAGGGCATTTATAAAAAAATTTTCCATCACTTATAATGGTGTAATAATCTTTAAATTTAGCAGTCATACTATGAGGAGAAAAAAATACTTGTGATTTATTCCACACATCAAGTAATTGTTTCACATCGCGTGCCTGAGTGGTTAAGGTGATTTTTACAACATTTTAATGAGCGCATTAGACTCCTAGGGCAACATGTATGAAACTTGGCACATCGAGGCCATTTTTCATGTCTTTTTTCCAGTGAATATATGAAAGTGGTGAATGTGTGCTCATAAATGGTGTCTAAGGTTTGGGGTCCTCGCATTGTGTTTGGGCTTTCCACAAAACTAGTTTTATAATCGCCAAACTGTTTTCTGACCTACAGCAATACCCGGCAACCCAAAAGCCTTCTGAGATTTTTGGTCAACATGCAAGACCCTGCCTTTTTTTCTATCACTGACATGCTTTCTAAACCTCTTGATTTTTTTGCATGAAAATATGCTATCTCTGTAAATCACAATTGACAAGGGATTTATGGTAATGCGTATTTTTTAAATTAATTTCTATTTTTTAATTTTAAAAATTAATTTTAGATTATATTAATCTTAAATAATTTTCTAGGAGCAATTTTATCTTTTTGAATTTTAAAATCATTGTAAAATTAATTTGATATTCTAAAATTTTATTATGAAATCAATAATTAATTTGATATACTTTGAAAATTATCATAAATTTACTTTTTTTATTTTACGGTGAAAGTTGAGAAATAAGAAATTTTTTTTCCCTTTAAAAAAAAGGGTTTTTCCCTACAAAAATTAAAGCTTTTCAAAGGGTTAGGAACCACAAAAAAAACATTTAAATTATTCCCCCCCCCTTGTTCCTCGGGTTTTCTTAAAATTTTCAAGGGTGGGGAAAATTTTTACCTCATGGAAAATTTAAAAATTCCCCCAAGTCCAACCGAAAAAAAAAATTCTCTGGGGCTTTTTTCTAAATATCAGAGAAGTTTCCATAAAGGGTAATTTTTAAATTGTCTTTTTTTATTATCCTTTAATAGATTTGTTTATTGATGGACATAATTATTTTTTCCTATAATTTCATATGTAGCATAAAAGCTAAGTATAATGATGATACATATGACCAGTAAGTAAAAAAAAATAGGTGTTATCTTTATATAAACTAACATAGCAGGTTTGTACCATACCTTCAGTATAAAAGAAAAAAAAATAGGTACTTATGGATTTTAAAGGATGAAAATAAAGTAATTTAAATTTTTAGTCAAGAGAATCGGAAAATATTTATTAGTACACATTGTTGGTGTTGGTCAGGGAATCCGTTGGCTTTCTCCGGAGATCTAGTGGGTTGAAGCCAAATTGTCATTCACCCATACAGAGAAAAAAAGGCTATATAGGCCATTTTGAACCGTGGTTTTTTTTTTTTTTTTTTAAAAAAGTTAGCAAAGGGAACCAAAGTAATCAGTCATCAAACACTCATTCAACAATGTTACAATAATTGCCCCATGGTTGTCTAAATTTTGCTGCAATAACTGCAAATTTTATATTTTTCAGACTTTTAGTCCCACCTATAATAAAAAAAGACATCTTAGACATCTGTGCAATTTATTTACAATAAAATGAAAAATTTTTTTCCCATTCACAGTGTGTTTATTTGTTAAAAGCTGTAATTCTACAATATTGTATTGCTTTAAAGAACTGTTTTTTGTTTTTGTTCATGTAGGCAAACAAACTTCGAGCCATTATCATAGGTTTTGTTTGGAGCCTACAATTTAAACCATGGAATATTGGATGCATACAACACTGTCCTTCCTGTCAAAATGGCACAAAACAAGAAACTCTGAATGACCCTATTGTACATCACAGGGGTTCAGTGGTATTTCTGGTATCTATCCGGCAATGTGTGTTTTCATGGAAATGAAAGGAAACCCCAATGCATGTACTTTAATTATAAATATATGATTTAAAATACTATTAAGTTTATTATATATTAAAGTATACATAAGGTTCCACTAGACAGAAAGACAAACAGACAGATAGAAAGACAGACAGACAGACAGATAGATAAATGAGATAAGATAGATAGATAGTAAATGAATAAATAGTAAATAGATAGATAGAATAGATAGTTTAATATGGATGACGATAGATAGTTGGTAGATAGCTTAGCCTTTATAGTATATTAATTACAAAAATACACACAGATATTTCAAAGTATAAAGTAAAGCTCAGAAGGAATATATTTTTGTCATATCTTTTATTTCATTCTTATTCTTATAATACAAAGTATAATCTAACAAATTATTTTTAATTATTGTCTGTGACAGTTTAACAATGAAATAGACTTTGTGCTGCTACAAGAAGAGTAAAAATCACATTTAAACATATTTACAAAAATGAGACAAAATAAACATTTTTCCTGTACTTAATAATGAAAATTAACCAGTACCCCTAATTAATCATAAACAATTATACAGCCATGCTGTTAAATGATAAATTTCTGGCCCCCAGCAGCCACCACTAGGTGGAGCTAAGGGGGCGTTTGTTGGGTTGCAATGACTTTTAATGAGAACTATATGAATGTTACTTTACGAATCTCTATTTGTAGTAACTATAGGCAGCTTGTGTTTTGTTATTTAACACCTATATGTGGATAAGGAAGAGATTAGGATTCTATAAGGTAACAGAGTTTCAAGCCCTCTAAAGGTATATGATAAAATTAATCAGCACAGAATTATAGACCAACCTATATAGTGTACTTTAATGCGATAATGGCAATAACCACTACTGAGGGTTTCATAAGGTCTCACTATTTCAGATACTTTAAGTTTTCATCAATTCACATTTTTTCAGAAAAATACAACTTTCATATCCTTATTTTACAACAAAAACGGCAAACAGATTATTATAGTTTTACATGCATGTAGTGTTTACATATCCCATGGTAAGAAAAATGATTTAATAAGTTACTGTAAGTCCTGGTGAGCTAGTAGGTGGCAAAATACATCTTGCTTATTCTTGGTGAAGGTTTTATTTCTTGCTAATGTTGGGGAAGGAAGAGATCGTTAGTTTACTTCTCGCTTTTCTATCACTGTCCTTTCTGTGCTCAATATTTCAAACATGGTATGCTTTCCTTATCACTGATACTGAACTAAAGTTTTAGGGTAACATGTACTGTATGAACGGGGCTGTGTCACTTTTCTGGTGTACTTCGAGCCAAAAAGAATGTATGAACAGGTGCACTCCAGACTTTGGCGTGATAAGTCACTTTGTAATGCTCCAAAGACACGTTTTAGTGCGTCAAAGATTAGGGACGTTCTGGGGGTGTCGCATCATATTCATAGAATGAGACACATTTATGATTCTTTGACGCCGAACCTAGAAGCAGAACAGTGAGAACAGCCAGACCAGGTTAAAGGTGTTCTGCCTGAGCCTGACTTGTCGTATTGGCGCTAGACTGCGCCTGTATGCTTGACCTGCAGAAGAACAGCTTCATACATTATGCCACATTCTACACTGCTTTAAAGCTATTTAGAACTGACCTCTCAGCGCCAAGATTCATACATGTCACCCTTATTGCCTTCTATAGGGAAAATATAACTAGCTACAACATAGCTGAATAAAACTCACAGTGCAGCTTTTTTTTGGTTTGTTTGGTTGACTCAGACAAACTAAAGCAAAGTATAAATCAACGAGGTTTCTATGTATGTGAAGTTTTTATTTTAAAGGATATCACTCATGTATATTTTCTCTTTCCTAATTTCTAAGGTCATCACTAATGGATTGAGCTGGGTCAAAGGAGAAAGCATTATCCCTTAACTGAATTTCTTTCTGCTTTTCACGGAACTTCCCTTCAGCAAAAGTGACAGCATCATGCACACTATGAAAAGCCAACAACTCTATATCACCACTTGTGTTACTGAAATATCCGCCATCATGAAGGGAGCGTCGCACTGATGGGTTGCAGTTTACAAGAAACACTGCAATGTCAATCTCCTCATAATCTTTGCGGACCTCTTTGAGAATATCAAGGCCAACAGAGTCTATGAATTGCATGGCACCACAATCGATTATAAGTGAGTGAATATCAAGATGGGGAACAGTGGTTTTAGAAGTTCTTTTAGGTGTCTGTACTGTTTTTATCAAGTTAAACCTGGCGATGAACCTATTGCTTGTTTCTCTTAATGCTGCTTCCTCTTTCTTCTTGGCCTTCCTTTGGAGAGCAGCCACTAAAGATGGGTTAATACCAGTCTTGCTATACAGAGAGTTTCTGAAATAGTCTTTGTTGGCATAGTATAATGAGGCATCAAAGCGGAATATTTTAACATAAGGAATAGTGTTCAGCTCCTTATATGTAAACTGGTCCTCATAAATCTCTGTTCCACTGACTTTGCCTAATAAAGTGGCCCTTGGCCTCTGAGTACGTAAAATCACACAGAGCATAGAGAAGCAAACAGCCACTATGCCAATCTCAGTTTA
>JAODAL010031297.1:0-48635 GCA_025379985.1 Phyllomedusa bahiana
TGTTTTCTTTCCTCCTGCTTTTGCTAGGACATCCTGATCCTTCCCATTCCTTTTGAGAGGTAAAAAAGAAGGGGAAACCAAACATAGTGGAAACGTCATAGAGTGGAGAGGGTGGAAACAGCATTAGGAAGCAACAGGGTGTTCCAGTGGGGACAGCGGTCACTTGGCAGCAGATGAGTAGGCCACAGAGTGGCACAATGACAAATTCTGGAGGTGGCACCAACAGGAGTGGGCCCACGAGGGGCAAAATAACAGGTGTGTAGATCACGGCAGCACCCAAAAGCAGCAGCATGAGGTCAGACAGTGGCACAAATACATTCTGGAGGTGGCAAAAACAGGAGTAGGCCACAGAGTGGCACAATGACAGAGAGTGGAGGTCACGGCAGCAGCATCATGAGGTCAGACAGTGGCACAATGACACAGTGTGGAGGGCACGGCACCAGGCATAGCAGCAGCATGAGGTCAGACAGTGGCAAAATGACAGAGTGTGGAGGTCACGGCAGTAGCCACAGCAGCAGCATGAGGTCACACAGTGGCACAATGACAAAGTGTAGAGGTCACGGCAGCAGACACAGCAACAGCATGAGGACAGACAGTGGCACAGAGTGTGGAGGTGGCACAAAGAGGAGTAGGCCACAGAGTGGCACATGACAGAGTTTGGAGGTCACGGCAGGAGGAACAGCAGCAGCATGAGGTCAGACAGTGGCACAATGACAGAGTGTGTAGGTCACGGCAGCAGCCACAGCAGCAGCATGAGGTCAGACAGTGGCACAAAGACAGTCTGGAGGTGTCAAAATCAGGAAAAGGCCACAGAGTGGCACAATGACAGAGTGTGGAGGTCACGACAGGCAGCCATAGCAGCAGCATGTATGAGGTCAGACAGTGGCACAATGACATTCTGGAGGTGGCAAAAACAGGACTAGGCACAGAGTGGTACAATGACAGAGTGTGGAGTTCACGGCAGGAGCAACAGCAGCAGCAGCAACAGCAACATGAGGTCAGACAGGGGCCCCAATGACATTCTGGAGGTGGCAAAAACAGGAGTAGGCCACTGAGTGGCACAATGAAGAGAGTGGAGGTGACGGCAGGAGCAACCAGCATGAGGTCGAGAGTGGCACAATGACACAGTGTGGAGGTCACGGCAGGAGCAACAGCAGCAGCATGAGGTCATAGAGTGGCACAATGACAGAGTGTGGAGTTGGGTGGAAGTACCAGTCCCTGGTAAAGATGGTGGTAGGAAGATGGAGAATCTGGCAGCAGATGTGTGGCATCAGGCGGGTGGTGGCATCAGAATAGTGGCTGAGGCAGGTAGTTTGAACCCAGACTAAGTTTTGGTGAGGCATCATGGCTGATATAATCTGACGCCTAAGGCATTGGTGTGTGAAAATCCTGGCCGATCCACGCCTGATTAAATCTTGACAAAGGTCAGTCGTTCCACATTTCCCGGGACAAGCGGGTTCTCCTTGGGGTAACGATGGCCCCCGCCGCACTGAACACCGCTCTGATGCAACACTACGGGCCCCCGGGCAGGACAGCTTCTCCACTGCAAACTCGGCAAGTTGCGGACACACATCCAGTTTGGTTTGCCCAGTAGTCCAGCAGATCTACTAACTGGGGTGGCAGAGTGCTGTCCAAGTAGGCCACCACCTGTTGGTTCAGGGTCTGCTCCAAGTCCTGTTGCTGCTGCTGCTTCTGCTGCTGCTGCTGCTGGCAACTGCCCTCCTCACTAGGCGGGTGAAGGAAGCTGCTCATCAGCGACTCCAGACTTAGGTTGCTGCTGATGGAGCTGGTACTGCTCCTACCACCCCCACCTTCCCACAGCAGCCGCGGCAGTAGTAGGTGAGTGCTGAGGAACCCCCTGGTCAGACCTGTCAGAGGAGGGACGATGCCGCACATAGGCAGTGGTCAACTGACTACGGAGGATTTCTCTATAGTATTTGAGTTTGTCCTCCCTCTCAGCAGCTGGGAAAAAGGCTCTCATTTTGGACCGGTAATGAAGGTCCAATAGGGTGGAGAGCCAGAAGTCATCCCTCTGCCGGATGGTGACTATTCGGCTGTCACTAGCCAGGCAAATCAGCATGCTGCGGGCCATCTGCACAAGTGACTCCCAAGGGACTCCCTGCCTCCATCTCCACTGTATACTCTACATCTCCGGCCCAGATGTCGCCTCTCTTCTCTCCCGGATCCCTGGCTGTCTGTCCTCCATTTCCTCCTTCTTCTCCTCCCATCTCCTAAAACTAAACGTGGAGAAAACTGAATTTATTATCTTCCCACCGTCCTACTCCATCTCTCCACCCGATCTCTCTATCACTGTTAAAGGGGATTTGCCAAGAGACCATTTAGGTAGGTCTCTCCATAGTACAGGCAGAATGTCAACAAATCACGCTGAGTCATGAAGCTGCAGGGGAGAGGGGGAGGGGATGAGTGAGGAGTGAGGAATCCAAGGAGCGTCTCAATATTTAAGTGAAATATAAACGGTACAAGAGTGGATTGTCAATACAGCAAGACACAGCCTGATAGACTGCACTGTCAGGAGCCTTATCTGCTAAGATGCTAATGTAATGTAAACAAATCAAGGAGCTGAAAGAGAGAGAGAGACACACAACCAGAGAACGAGCTGCATAAGCTGCTGCTCCTGTGACATGTTCACTGAAATAAGCAAACTATAACTTGTGGATTCTATATACAAAATAGAACACCTATTCTACACAGCAGCTTGAAAGTTTCTTCATGTTGTCTGTCATCAGATAAAGCAGGTATCTAATAACACTACAACTCGTTTATTATGTATAAAAAAAGAAAACATTTTTGCTACCCGGTGCCTTAAAAACTTCTGCAGCTCAGTCTCATCAGATAAGAAGCTCTCTCTGCGCAAGCCCATCCAGCTCTTGTCAGGCCGTATCTAATAGACTCTTTGAATTAACCAAGGGCATGTAAGGAAGGCTGTAGCTCTCTCAGACTGCAATTTTTGTAATCACATATATTTAGAAAAGTGATTAAAAACCCATTTTGGAGGATCCCACGTCAACATTACATCGTGGCAAAACCCCTTTAATGGCTACACTCTCTCACCAGCACCACAGCTCCGCTGCCTTGGGATAATCTTTGACTCCAATCTGTCCTTCAAACCGCACAGCCAAACCCTCACCTCTGCCTGTCACCTCCACCTAAAAAAAATTTCCAAAATCCGCTCATTTCTTAACTCTGAAAGCACAAAAATGCTTGTCCATGCCCTCGTCATCTCCCGCCTCGACTACTGCAACATCCTCTTCTGTGGCCTCCCAGCTAGCCTCCTCGCTCCCCTCCGAACCATCCTTAACTCTGCTGCCCGTCTGATTCACCTCTCTCCTCGCTACTCCCCTGCCTCTCCCCTCTGCCGATCCCTTCACTGGCTACCCATTGCCCAGCGAATCCAGTTCAAGCTAGCAACTTTGACCTACAACGCTCTCCATAACCTCTCCCCTTCACATATCTCTGCCTTAATCTCTAAATACCTCCCCGCAACCTCCGCTCCTCACAGGACCTTCTCCTCTGCTCTCCTCTTAACACCTCCTCACATAACAGTCTCCACGACGTCTCTCGTGCTTCCCCCACACTTTTTAACTCACTGCCACAACACCTCATACTCTCCCCCTCTATCACCGGCTTCAAACGTAACCTGAAAACCTACCTCTTCAGGATTGCCTATAACCAACATTAACCGGGTTGCACTCCTCCACCCCACAAACATGACTGCCCCTCACCTTATGTCTCTTCACCCCTTCCCTGTAGATTGTAAGCCCTCGCGGGCAGGGACCTCTTTCCCTCTGTACCAGTTGTTAGTCACTTATTGTCACTTTGTAATTGTTTGACCAATGTTATTTACGTACCCGCCGGAAATGTACAGTGCCCTGGAATCAAGGGCGCTCCAAAATAAATGATAATAATAATAATAATAATATAATGCCACGGTGCTTGGGGGTCATCTGCCTTGTCTTCCTCATCTCCATCCATCTCCTCCAGCTGCTCCGGCTCCTCCTCTCCTGTCAACTGGGTAGAAAAACCACTCATTTCACCAGACAATGCATCTGCTCCATTGTCCTCCTCCTCCTCCTCCAGTTCAGTCCCCACCGGACTCATGTGGCCGCAAGATGTAGTCGCCACGTCTCCAGTCCCCTGCCCAGACAGATTTTTCAGCATCTGTTCCAGGACATGAAGCAGTGGAATGACGTTATTCATCCCGTAGTCCTGGCGACTGACAAATAACATCGCCTCCTCAAATGGCCTCAGCAAACGGCAGGTGTCACGCATGAGCTGCCACTGGCTGACATCAAAGTTACAAAGGGGAATACTCCTGTCCGCCTGGATCATCAAAAAATCGTTAATGGCCTTTCTTTGTTCATACAGTCGGTCCAACATGTGCAGGCTGGAATTCCAACGGGTGGAAACATCGCATATCAGCGTGTTGTTGGGGGAGGCCATTCTGCCTCTGCAACTCGAGGAGGATGTGCCCGGCTTTGTAGGAATGGATGAAGTGCATGCACAGTTTCCTGGCCATTTTCAGAATCTTCTGAAGATCAGTGGAAGACTTCAGGAACCTTTTTACAACCAAATTGAACACATGCGCCCTGCATGGCGCATGGACCATGCCTCCTTGATGCAGCACGGACACTATGTTACTCCCATTGTCCGTCACCATGCTTCTGATTTTCAGTTGGCGTGGAGAAAGCCACACATCGATATCTTGCTGCATGACGTGGAACAGTTCTTCCCCTATGTGACTTCGCTCGCCGAGGCAAGCCAGGTGTAGAACTGCGTGACACCGCTGTGCCCTACACATGTGGTATGATGGAGCAGTACTTGTGGAGGCTGAGATGGTGGTGGTGGTGGAGGGGGAGGCGGACATTGGCGAAGGAGCAGCAGTTTGACAATGTGGAGGAGTTGTTGTCCTGTCCAAGTTGTTGGTGTCGCTGGGCAGGAAGCACATTCACCCAGTGGGCCGTAAAGGACATGTACTGGTCCTGACCGTAGTTACAGCTCCACACGTCAAGGACTGGCCCACCTTCTGTTCTACATATTTGTGAAGGGCTGGTGCTGCCTTTTTGGAAAATAAATTACGGCTTGGAACTCACCCGGGGCTCGGCACAGGCCATTAATTCTCTGAACGGTGCAGGTCCACCATTTGGAAAGGGAGGGGACTGCAGTACCAACAATTTGGACAGGGAGCACGGCCCAGCTTCTGCACCTTTGGATGGTTGGATGCATACTGTTTTCTCTTTGCAATTGCCCGTTGAACGACTGCTGGCTCCATGAGTAGCGAGGAGCAGGAGCGTTTGGACCGGGAATATGATGGCAAAGAGAAACAGCTCCCTTCTGCAGAGGTGGGGAGCCTTGATTGGCTGAAATTTGGCATGTGTGCCACTGGTGCTGCTGCGGCAGGATGGACCACCACATCTGACCCACGTTTCTCCCCAGGCCACCGGATGGTGATGCTGCCTGTGTTGACGCAGGGCCATGGTACCAACGTTAGCTCCCTGGCCACGCTTCACTTTCTGCCCACAGATTCTACATAGACCCATATTCGGCTCCTCTGGTGTCTTAGCAAAGAACTGCCACACCGCCGAGTAGCTGATTTTACCGCCAACGCTCCGCACTGAGTGACTACTACCACCGCTGCCTCGCTGAGCCCCTGTGCCGCTGACTCACGGCCACACAACCCACTTGCTGGCTGCACCGTTGCCTGAGGCGCATGCTGACGCCCTCTTCTCCTGACGATGATGAAGCCCTTGCTTCACCCGGCTCCCAATTGCGGTCGGCTACATCATCATCGATTATTGTTTGATCTTCACTGCTGTCCTCCTTAACGGTCTTGGTATGCAGAGGCTAAACCCCTCACAACATGACCTCCCATGCCATCTCCACATCTATACTTTGGCTGCCTACTGCAAGAAGCAGGGGATATTGGCCCCATTTTTTTCGCTGCCAAGTAGCTGCTGACTGGCCTCCTCAAATTGTTCATCCTCGCTATATAGTGGTGGCTGAGCCAAGACCACATAGTAGATCTCGGGCTGGGGGAAAACCAGATGGGACAGAGGCGAGTTGGGGACGGGTTGGGGGCCGCTGACCGCTCCCGGGCCATGCCAACTAAGGGTTGTTTCTGTTTGTTCCCAGCTGAGGGTTCTTGGTGGGGTTGTTAGATGTCATCTGGGAGGAAGTGGATGACCTAGTCAACCAATCAAGAACCTTTGGGTTGCTGGTCAACACACGGCCGCTAGATGACACCGGCAGTTCTGGCCTCACCGAGTGACACCTGCTGCGACTTCACCTTACTGTGCGCGACCTGGGCCTGCTCCAGGAATGTTTGTGCCACTCCCCACTGATGTGAAGAGCCTGCAACCTCTCTGTCTGATGTAATCCATAAACGTAAAAAGGACAGCGCACAAGGAGTGGTCCAAAAATGATATAAGATCAATATTTATTGGCATCAAGGCTAAAAAACCAATGGAGGCATAAATGAAGAGCAAAATAGAAAAAAAGCACCTTAGTGCAAGTCTAACGCGTTTCGGGCATATATAGCCCTTAGTCGTAGCACCTCTCTGTCTGACATAGTGTTTGTTCAAAAATGTACAGACTCTGTTAAATAAATATCTGTATATGAAAAAAATTTCACACCCCTGTAATTTGACTCCAAATGAACCCACTAACAAGCTTGGGTAACCCCTTGGGTATAAATTGCACTCCACAAATGGGCAGGAAAAATTTACTTGTATTGTGCCGTTTAAAAACTCTGTGTATTTTACTGAATATAAAAGCACAAACAGGCTTAATTAACCTTCGGATATGAATTATGCTACAGGCAATATTTCTACTTTGGCGTTGAAAAACACCGTTTCTTTTACTGTCCACAACAGCAGAAAAACACTTAATTTACCCTTGGATCTAAATTGCGCCAAAGAAATGACTGCCAAAAATTACCAGCTTTGTAGCGTGTTAAAACGACGTGTATTTTACTGACCACAACAGCTGAAAAACACTTAATTAACCCTTTGGGTCTAAAAATTGCGCAAAAGAAATGAGTGCCAAAAATTACCAGTCATGTAGCGTGTTAAAACGACGCTTATTTTACTGACCACAAAAGCAGAAAAACATTTAATAAACATTCGGATAAGAAATATGCGACAGGCAAAATTTCTTCCTTTTGGGGTTTAAAAACAAACCCTTTCTTTTACTGTCCACAACAGCAGAAAAACGCTTAATTAACCCTTGGATCTAAATTGCGCAAGAGAAATGAGCTGCCAAAAAACCCCAGCTATGTAGCGTTTTAAAACGACGTGTATTTTACTGACCACAACAGCAGAAAAAAACTTAATTAACCTTTGGATATGAATTATGCTACAGGCAAAATTTCTTCTTTGGTGTTTAAAAAAAAACCTTTCTTTTACTGACTACAATAGCACAAAGACGTTTAAGTAGCCCTTGGATATAAATTGCGCAAAAGGGCATAAGCGAGCCAAAAATTATTGGTATTTGGATTGAAAAAACGTTGTTTCTTTAACTGAAAACAACAGCAAAAACATGCTTCGATAACCCTTGGATATTCAATGTGCTCCAGAAATAAGCAGAAAGCATTAAAATGTAAATGCAGCTGAATTGGACGCACACTGGACTTAAATTCCAATACTCCAAAATAAAAATTAGAACATAAGAGAAGCAGTCTCTGAAAAAACCTGTGACACCCCGCCCCCCAAAAATCTGAACACAGCATAACACAGCAGAATCGGGGGAATCAAAGTTAAGTTGCATTTCTCTGATCACATCTACCCTGTTCTTGTGAATAATGGATACAAATTGAAAATCTGCAAAAAAAATTGAAAGTTTGAAATTTAACCTCCACTTTGCTTAATTCCTATGAAAACCTAATGGGTTAATACATTTCCTAAATGTTGTTTGAATACTTTAAGGGGTTTAGTTTCTTAAATGAAGTCCTTTATGGGGGTATCTAACATACAAGCCAATCAAAGTCATGTTAGAATTGGACTGGTCCCTAAAAAATGTACATTGCAAATATACTTGAAAATTTGAAAATTACTACTAAATTTCTAAGCCACCTAATGTCGTTAAAAAAAGAAATTTAAAAAAATTTTAATCCCCAACCAAAAGCAGACAAAAGGGTTAATCCCTAGTTAAAAAATTTTTTTGGGGGAAAAACTACCCGTTTTACACGCAAAAATTTTTTTATTTTTAAAATTTTTAAAAAATTTTTTTCCATTTTTCCCCCCCCAAATATTTTTAATATTTTTCACAAAAAAAACAATTACTTTTTAGCCCCAAAATTTTTTAAAAAAATTTTTTAAAAGCAAAAAGTCCCCTAAAAAAACCAATCTCTGAATCCTTGGATAGGTAAAAAGTGTCAAAAAGTTATTCTCCATAAAGTGACAAAAGCCCAGATTTAAAAAATTGGGGGGCCTGTAAAGGAGGGGCCCAAAAAAAGGGCCCCAGTGGAAGGGGGTTAAATGGTTGGCAAAAACCCCCACCAAATCCAAAGGTAAAATACCACCCAAAAACCAGCTTTCTGGCGCCTACCCTTTCGCTGTGAAACGGGGCAGCTCCCCAAATCATATCGCTCGTTTTGTTGGGGTCCTAAAAAAGGGGTTTTAAACAAAATATCGGGGCCTCTTTTAAGTAAATTTCCCCCCAAACCAAACCTCAGACAACCAAAGCTTTTTTAAAAAAAATTAAATTAAAAATTTTTTTTTTACCTGGGGGAAAGAAAACCCTAGAGGGGACATGTAATTAAGGAATTTGGGGGATTTTTATTTTTGGCCCAAAAACCTGAAGAAGCCCAGTTCTATAATGTATAAAAAGTCACTTTCCCAAAATTTTGGGGTTTTTAAAATTTTTTTTTTCCCAAATCTAGATGCAAACGTAAAAAACAGCCAGCCCAAATTAAAAGGGGGTTGCCTGAGCCGACTTTCGTAGGGGCCTACACTGCCCCTGAAATGGGGCCCCCGCCATACGGGGGGTACAGGGTGGAAACCCCTATGGGGCCCGGAGAGAAAGGGGGGCCCGCTTCAAAAAAGGCCCCCTTATTTCACACGGGAAAAATTATGCCCCGGGCGGGCCGGCGCCCCGCTTTTAACTGGGCCCTGGGGCCGTGTGCCCAAAGGGGCCCGTCCAAGTCTGAGTCCCGGCCGGGGAACACGGCGCCGGGTGCGGGGGGGCCCGTGCCCCGCCAAAGGCTTAGCTGCCTCTACGCTCCCGCCTCCGGGGCCTACTTCCAAATTAGTAAAAGCGCCCCCCAAACGGGGTGGGGGGGGGGTTTGCTGGGAGGGGGGGGGCCCCCGGGGCCCCCGTGCCCCCGGCTCAACTGCGCTCCGGGAAAAAAAAATTCTTCTACTTACATGCCTGTGCTCTGATGCCGGAGCCGGGCCCCCTCCTCCTCGTGGGCGTAAATGGGAATAATTTGAATCTGTGATGCCCCCCCCCCTCGGGCGGACCCAAATGAAAATTTTTCCCGGAAACCCCGGGCACCAGCGGCGGGGCGGGGGAAAAGGACGGGAGGAGGAAGGTCCCGCTTAAAAAGGGCAAGGCTTGTAAGTAGAAGTTTCCCGGGAGGGATGCGGTGCTGGGACCCCCCCCAGCAGCCGGGCACCCTTTCCCAGGTCCCCACCATAATTGTTGGGCCCCCCCCTTTGCCCATCCCCCCACCTTTTGGGGGGCCCCACCCTTTGCCCCCCAGCCCTGCCTTTAAATGTAAAGGGAAGCCCTCCCCCCCCCCCCCCCACTCCCCGGCGGTTTTTGAGGTGGAGGCAGAGACCCCCAAATCTACAGGGGGGGGGGGCTTAATCAAACAGGGGGGGGGAATTTATTCGCTTTTTTGGGGGGGGGCCCCCAAAAATTTTGGGGGGGGAACTTTCCCCTGTTTCTGGGGGCCCCTAATTTCCCGGGGGGGATTTATGCTTTTTGGAGGCCCTAATCTAGGGGGGGGGAACTCTTTGCTTTGGGGGCCCAAATTCTACAGGGGGGATTTTTTCTGCTTCGGGGGGGCCCTAATCTACAGGGGGGGGGAATCTTTTGCTTTGGGGGCTTTTTTAACCGGGGGGGACTCTTTGCTTCTGGGGCCCTAATTTTTGGGGGGGGGGACCTTTCCCTGTTTTGGGGGGCCCCCTTAAATACAGGGGGGACTCTTTTTCATACGGGGGGCCCTCTAAGCTACGGGGGGGGAAACAAATTCTGCATACTGGGGGCCTTAATCAATGGGGGGCACTATTTGCCCGGGGGGCCCAAAATTCTACTGGGGGGCCCTATTCTGCTTTACGGGGGGCCCCAAATTTTTACTGGGGGGGGGGCAAAAATTCTGCCTACTGGGGCCTAATCTCTGGGGGGGGAACTTTTCCCTGCATACGGGGGGCATTATTTTTACTGGGGGTGAAAATTTTTTTCTGTTTTACGGGGGGCCCAAAACCTAAAAAGGGTGGGAAAATTTCGGGCCCCCCGGGGGCCCTAATCTACAGGGGGGGGAATATTCTTTTTTGGGGGGCCCAAATTCTACGGGGGGGATTTTCTGAAATTCTGGGGGCCCAAAATCTACTAGGGGGGGCCTATTCTGCTTAAAAGGGGCCCTTTCTACTTTCGGGGACTTTTTTCTGCTTCTGGGGGCCCTAAGCGACAGGGGGGCCCAAAATTCCCTACCTACAGGGGTGGCCTAAGAAACAGGAGGTTCCCTTTCTCCCTTTAGGGGGGAAAATTTAAGAAACCTAGCTACTGTCCGGGGGCCCGAACTCCCTAGGTCCCCCCAAAAGCAAACCCTAGCTACTCCCCCCCCGGGGCCCCCCCTGTACCTACATGCCGATGGGGGGGGCCAATAAAATCCAGGGGGAAATTTTATTACCATTTGGGCCATTATAAATGGAATTTTGTACATGAGGGGAGGGGGGGAACTTTTTGTTGGGAAAATTTTTAAAAAAGTGAGGAGTTTAGGTTTTTTGTTTGTAAAATTTTACCCGGGACAGTGGTGGACGGGGGTAAGTCATCATGGGGGGCTGGAACCGGAAAAAAGGAAGAAAAAGGGAAAAGGGAAAACTCCTCAGGGCAAGACGTCAAAATTTTGGGGCCCCTTTAAAAGTAAGAAAAATTTTTTCAAAAGGTACCTGGGTACCTGGTAAAACTACCACTATAGGGTCCCCCTTTTATGGGGGAAAAATTGGTTTTGGTTTTGATGGTTTTTTAATTCAATTAAAATTTGGCGGAAATTTTTCAGTTTTGGTTATGCTGGAGATAAGTTAGGGATGGGTGGGGCCGAAATTATTTTTGGGGCTTTTATTTTTTATTGTTTGGGGATAATTGGCTTGGGTTTTACTGGGTTTTGGTTTAATAACATTTTTGGGTTGGGGGCTAGTCAGCCCTAAAGGGAGGGGATAGGGGGGCGGTATTATTTTGTATTTGGTATATTGGGTTTCTTTCCCAAAAATTGGGGGCGGGAAAACTGGGTTTGGGGCGTAACAAATTTAAGTTGGCTTTTTTTTTTGGGGTGGCGATTGGTTTTTGGGGTGGAGGGTGGGTTTGGGGCTCTGTCGGGTCGGAAAGGGGGGGGGCGGAGGGGCCAGGGGGCCCAGGGGCGCCCCGCTGTATGGGCCCCAAAAATTTTTGATTGGGGGGCCCTTTTCCTGTATGATGACCCCGCAGAAGAACCCGGGTTCCCTACATTTGGGCGGAATTTTACACGGGCCAAAATGCTATATAGAACTGGCAGCACCAACATTCATACATGTGGCCCCTACATTGAAAAGAAACTACAAACTACTCTTACTACTCTAACCCCCAAATTGGGTTTAAAAGCACCCGAAAAATGGAAAAAATCTTAAAAGTTGCAGAAAATATTGAAAGGTTTGGGAAAAAAAAAATAAACAAATTAAAATTTAAATAGTGTTTAATTTCCCGAGGAAGGCAAAAAAAAAAAAACCCTATAGGGCCGTTTCCAAAATTTTCCTTTTTTTATAAAAAGGGAACCCTTTTTTTTTTTTTATATTTTTCCGGCAAAGGCAGAAAAGAACCCTAACAAAAGAAAAAAAGTCACAAACCCCAAAATGGTCTTCTTATCTTTTTTTCTTTCAAAATTAAATTTTAAGCAACAATACAAACAGTCCTTCCCCCCTTTGAAAGGTAATTTCCCTTTTTTTAAAATGATTAAACGATAAACTTTTCTTTTTTCAGCTGTTTTGCAATACCCTTAAATTGGTTTTAAACAAAGATAGATTCCCCCCCTTTAAAAAGCCTGACAAAAAACATCATTGTTCCGTCGCCAAATTTTTAAGAAACTTGGAACTTTTCCCCGTTGCGATAAAAGAATAAAAAACTGTTGGGGTGTTTTGGTAAAAAAATGAGGACATTTGAAAATATATTTTGGAAGAAAATGAGGCGTATATTAAAGAAAATTCACAATACCAGGTTTTTTTTTAAAAAAAGGGTTTATTACAAAATGTAAAAAACAAAACATTTTCAATTGAAATTAACGTGAAAGATCAATAGCCCGTTTTTAAATTGGGGGGGGGGGGGAAATTTATTACAGTAACTCACAAAAAAAAGAATAAAATTTGGAATAAAAGAAAAACCGTTCACCCGACAAAAGGGAAAAAAAATTTCCAAAACCCAAAAATCGTTAAAAAGTTTTGACTTAAAATAATTATCCTTTTATATTAAAAAAAGGCCTCACACTTGAGCAACAAACAAATAGGGAAAATGTATAATTTTAAAAAAAGTAAACCCGGTGGGATTCCGTACCCTAAATACCCAAAAGCAAGGGGACCCAAAGTCTAGCAATAACCCGACAAAAAAAAACAATTTTCACCCAAATACCTTTTTGCGGGAGAATGCCCCCTTTTTAAAAAAAAAAGGAAAAAGTGGTTTTAAAAATGTGGTCAAAAAACTATTGGTTTTGAAGCCCCTTTTTCCAGTAGACTCCGGTGCCCCCCATTGGACCAAATATATTCCATATAATAGAAAAAGCACTATCGCTATCACTATACTAAATCCCCTTTCCCGAAAGAGCACTTTTGGGCCCCGAAAAAAGGGGGACCCCCACCTCTTTGGGGCTCACCCAATAACTAAATTATACAGTAACAAACAAAAAGAACACAGACTAAGTCCCGACCGTTTCCCCAAAATATGGTTTCATAAAGGGGTTTAAAAAATTTTACATCTTATGAAAAGTTGAATGGTCCCAAATGGGTGGGATGTTTAGGGGAAAAAGTAAATTTCCAAAACCGATTTTTCTTTTTTTTAAACCCCCATATTAAACAAATAAATTTCCAACCAATCCAATGCCAAAATTTCCCACCTTAAAGATAAAGGGTAAAATTTCCCCTTTCCCCATGTTTTATAGCAAAAAAAAAGCGCCGAACACCACTTTTTGCGCGCCCCGTTCCCCAAAAAGGAAATGACAAAACCCGGGAAATGGCAAAAGGAGGTGGCAAAAAGAAAGTAATTCACTTTAGCAAGTGCGCCCCAAAAAAGGGGCTAAAATGGCGAAAACGTTGGGAAATGCGCAAAGCGCCACCCCGGTTTCCCCCCCACGCAACTAGCAAAAACCCGTCACACGCCCCAAGACAAGGGCGGAAAAAATCGGGCCCCCAACTTACAGGGGAATTTGTGGTTTTCTTTGCCGCTTTTATCCAAAGGGCCCTCCCATTTGTTTAGGGAAAATTGGGCGGACTGACAGTTTAGGGGCACACTAACCCCCCTCCATTGTTGTGAAAAAGGGTTCTATAAAAGCTTTTCCCCCAATTTATTGTGGGGGTTTCGTGCTTTAGAGTATTTTTTCCCCTCTATTTTTGGGGTAAAATCTTTGGAAACATAATTTCCCTTGTCCTACAGCTGCTTTGTTTTTGTCCTTGAAAACAATTTTTTTCTTTTTAAAGGTAAGATTTTAAACCCGCTCAGGGGTAAATGCTATGGGAGCCCGTTTGCTCCCTCTTTCGCAAATTTATTCCTGGCTGGTGGGAGGCTACCATTGTGTTTAGTGACAATGACCTACCCCATACGGAGTGCTCTATCTGGATAGGACTAGTATAGTGATAGCGATAGTGCTTTTTCTATTATATGGTATATACTGGTTCAATGAGGCAACGGAGTCTACTGTGACAAGGTCTTCAGAACCGTGAGTTTTTGACCACATTTTTGACCATATTTTCCTCCCTCTTATAGGGGCACTTCCCTGCTAATAGGTATTTGGTACAATGTCTTTTTTGCTGTAATTAGCTAGACATTGTCCACTTGCTTTTGTATTTAGGTACTGATATACACCGGGTACTTTATACATATACAGTTGCATATCTGTATAGTGGCTATATGTGTGAGGCCATTTTTATATATAAAGGATAATTATTTTAATGCATATCTATTAAAGATTATTGTTTTAGGAATTTTTCTTTTGATCTGTGAGACCGTATTCATTACAGTAATTAATTAAAAGAACAGGTAGAACTGTAAGAACAAGCGTACGAAACATCATTGCCGAGAACAATGAAACACCTTACATTTCAAAAGAAAGGTACCAAAACAGCAAAAAAGACAGTACCTAAATGATCAAAAAAAGAAAACTTATGAACTAATGTGTCTCTCCGTAAGGACTGAACAAGAGAGCTAAGGTGAATATGGGAATGCGAGGAGGAAAGTAACTCTATTTAATAAAACTTACTGATGTAGTGCTTAGATTTAATCCATGACTCCCAAAGCTTCCTTTTTTTATGACAGATAACCGGGGAATCGATTAGTCTAATTTCACACGAGCAGTTAAAGTTTAAACGGCGAATTACCTCTGGAAGGGAGGGAGGAGAAGGGTCCTTCCATCTGGACGCGATCGCCGTCCTAGCTGCAATGAGGGTGTGAAAGAAAATAGTTCTAAGCGTGGGAGGGATATCAGTTAAGCCTATATCTAGGACTGCTAGCTCCGGTGTTAAGGAGATGGAGAGCTGTGTTACATAGCAAAGTCGCAACTGAGAGCCAAAATTTTTTAATAAGAGGGCAACCCTACCACACATGGAGCATCGTACCCTGTTGTCCACAACCCTTCCAACATAAGTCTGAAGAGCCCGAGTGCATGTGAGCCACTCTGGTATGCGGTAGATACCATCGGAGCTGAATTTTATGCATAGTTTCTGAATGATTAGAGCATTTAGATAGTTTGCGGGGAAGGGAAAAGGCTTGTTGCCATTGATCTATGGAAAGGCTGTGGTTAAGTTCTTTTTCCCACTTAAGAATGGCTGGGAATTTCGAGGGCTTGTCCGACTTCAAGATCAGTTGATAGATCAGGGAGAGCCCTTTCCCACGACCTAGCTTCCCACTAAGGAAATTATAAAAACTCGGGTCGGAGGGAGAAGATTGGGGCCAATGTAGGTCTTGGATGGTGTGGCGAAGTTGAAGATATTGGACAAAGAGAGAGTGAGGGAGCTGGAAGGATGCAGCTAGCTCGAAGAAAGTGCAGAGAGTGGAGCTCCTGAAGAGTTGGTCTAAACAAGATATATTATATTTTTCCCACACATGGAAAGAGTAATTTATATTCCAGCAGTTGAGCGCAGCAAGTGGGAAGTTTTTCGTATTAAGAGGGATCCAGGATTGTGGTACACAGTTTTTAGAAACTTGGGTTAGTGACAATTAATAGCATGTCATCAGCATAAAGACTAATTTTGTGGTGGACTTTGTTAACTGAGAGTCCCTTATACTCTGCTAAGGGTTCCATGCACAGAACGAAAATTAAAGGGGAGAGGGGACAACCTTGACGCGTAACGTTGGCGATGTCGAATGGGGAGGAAAGGAAACCAGAGGTTAGTACTTGAGCAGATGGACAATTTTGTATGGGGCCCATGTTGCGCCAAATAGAAAACCAAAAAAAACCAAAACTTTTCTAACACTGACCGGACATACAAAAAAATTTCCCCGGGTTTCAAAAGTTTTCTTTTGCGTCGAGTGATAAAAAAGGGCAACATTGTCAGGGGAAAGCTTTGCGATCTGGACTAGGTCTAAAATGCTTTTGGGTTTGCCCCCCCTGACCTGCCCTGGCTTAAAACCAAAACCCGATTTTGGTCGCTAGGGTACAAGAGGGGGTTTAAAAAACGGGTTTGGGTTTTTAAGGCTTAATTTGGCGTAAATTTTAATGCCCGGTGTTTAATGTGAAAGGGGCCCTATAATTTGGGGGGCCAGTCTGGGGGTTTACCGACTTCGGGATATTTGGTAATGGGGGCTTTGAAAAGGGTTTCCTAAAGGGGGGACCCCGGCGGGTGGGGAAAAAAGGTTTTGGGGGGGGGGGAAGGGGGGGAGGGGGGAGGGGGGGAAAAGGACGTCGGGAAAGGGGGGGGATTTGGGGTTTTTTATTGTTTTGGAAAGGTTTGGGGGTTTTTGGGGTTATTTTTTGCAAATATGAAGGGGTTTTTTAGGATTTGGGTCCCAAAAAAAGGGGGGGTTAATTTGTTGTTTTTTAGGAATTTGGGGGTTTGGGTGAAGGTTTAAATTTTTATGGGGGGGGAAATAAAAGGGGTTTGAAAAGGTTAAAATTTGGTGTTTTGGGGGTTGTTAGGATTTTAGGTTTAATTTTGGGTTTTTTGGGGAATTTGGGGTTTTGGGGATGTTTTAAAAAAAATTTTTTTTTGGGTTAAAATTTGAAGTTTTTGGTGGTTTATAAGGGTTTTTTAAATTGAAATTTAATTTTTTTATGTTAAATTTTTTTTGAAAAATTTTGGGGTTTAAAGGTTTTTTTTTTTAATTTAAGTGTGTTCTTTTTTTTCAAAGGGGATGTTTTTTTTTTAAAACCCCTGCCCCCCCGTTTTTCCAAAAGGTTAGTAAAGCCCCCTCATCAAAAAGTGCCTTCCTTCCTTTTTTCCCTACCCCCAACTGAAAAAATTTCCCCCTAAAAAGGGCCTATAACCCCACCAAACCAACTGTCGGGGAAGAATTTGGCAACATTAAGGTCAAAAAAGTTTTAAGGTGTGAATTTATAAAGCTGACATTTTTGGGGGTTTTCTTGAGGGGGTATTTAAATTTAACCCGCCGGGGTGACTTTTGGAATTGGGAAGGATTTTTCTAAAACACATGTCTACGGGGGTGGATCCGCCATTTTGAAATACCCAAAAGTTGGATGACAAAAGTTTTTAAAGCACTTTTTTATCTATCTAGAAAAACCCAATGCGGAAAAGACTTTTTTTGGGAAAGCAGAGAAAAAGGAATAATCTTTTTCCCACTTAAGTAAATAACGCCTACCATCATGAAAATTCCTCCTCTAGAAAAAAAAATGGGGGTTTTTTTTCCAAAAAGTTTTATTCCTTTCAAAATTCGGGAATCTATCCATGCGTTGAAAAAGCCACAAGGTTTAAACTCCACACAGATAAGCCCCCCCTCCCCTCACATCCTTTGTTTTGGGTTTACAACCCCCTTAATAAAAGGAACTTGTTTTTAAATTAGGAGCGTAGAGGGGTTGCTTTTTGTGTGGGGCCTAAAATTAAATTTGGCATATAAAAAATAAAGCGACCTTTTGGTCAATGAGGGGATTTTTGGGAGAAAAAATTTAATGGATTTTCAATTAATATAAACCACTCCTGCTTTCTTTTGGGGAAATGTTTTTGAAAAATAATCGGAATTTTTATGCTTTAATCTAAAGGGGTTCTTTTGTGGTTAGGGCCCCCCCTTAAAGGGAAAAAGAGTCTGCTGCTGATTTAGAAAGATCTCTCCAAGAAAGGGAAACGTTTGAAGGGGGATTAAAACCCCCTCAAAATTAAAAGTAAAAAAATTTAACCAAAAACTATAAAATTTAAAACAATAAAAGATGAGCTGCAAATCTAAATATGAACCAAGAACTCTCTGAGGGTTTTTGGAAAATCCAATAGCATCATAGAGACACATTGTAACAGAAAAGAAAACACAACCCCGGTGAAAATGGCATACAACGAGTGAGAGCATCAAATCAAGTCCTTTCCTGAAAAGGAAAAATTAACACGGGCAAGTTTTTTCCCCGGGACTCTGCAAAACAATACCAAGATAAAACAACAGAAAAGGGGAGCTCCCCCGGGAGGACTCCTAAATGAAAAATCTTTAAAGGGGAAATTTTTAACGGGATTCAATTTTTGCTTCAGGTTTTGGGACGGTAGCTTTGTCTGACCAAAGGGAAAAAAACACCCCTCCAGGCAATTTGCTTCTTTCGAGTTTCCCTAAATTCAACAAAAAAATGGGGTTTCCAAAGGTTTTTGGGGAAGCAGAAATTTTTCCCGGGAAATTCCCAGGGAACTGTGTGCCCAATCCTGGTAAACAATTAGTGTATCGATTTTTAAACGAAAAAGGGGTTGAAATCGGAAACAGTTTTTTTTAATCGGATTTTTAGATATGCAAAAAAATTAGTTTAAAATCGGGTGCATCAAAAATTAAAAACGCGCCTTTTTTCGGCGTTTCCCCTGCCCTTTTTTGGGGGCCCAGCAAATCAGCTACAGTTTAGGCAGGGGTTTACTTTTGTGTGCGCCATAAATTAAGGATGTGAAAATTTTTTGCGATTGGTGGAAAAATCACATACCCCCGTTTTACATAAAACAGCTTTTCCCTGTTCACCTCATTGCCCCTCCAGCGTCTCCAGAGCAGAAGGACGGCGCTCTGTTTGTGTCCAAACAGCCCCGGGCCAAAATTTATTATTTTTTTTAAACCGAAAAACCTCAAACTATTAGCTGGGGACCTTACAATTTAGTTAGATTAAGATTGGAAGTTTTTATATAGTTGGGTATAAAAATTTTAAAGGAGAAAACAACCCCTTTAAAGGGTCACAGGGGGGGAGTGGAGGGGGGGGGGGTGGGCCCCGCGGGGGCGAACACAGACAAGCCTATAAAGAATACGGGAAAAAAGTTCCCCAAAGACTTAGTGTAGACATTGACGCAATAGCTTTATTATTAAAAAGTTTTCAAATTGAAATTTTTCCTGGATTTTGGCAGCCTGAACTTTAGGATACACATCTTTTTTTATAATTTGCGGGTTCTCTTTTTTGGGTTGAAAAAACTCCATTTTTTATTATCATTTTTTCTTTTTCCAGATAGGTGTTAAATTTTAATTTTTCCCAAATCCACCTTTGTTGATATATCCACCTTGCATTTAAAATTTTTGGGGAATCCAGCAATTTTATAGTACCACAGGAAAATTGGGAAAGGTGCCAAAAAAAATTTTTGTATTAAACAATACATAACAATACGTTTTTTTGATTTTGGGGCGCACTAAAAAGCTTTGTTCATTGGGGGCCACTTGCACTTAAATCTGAATACAGAAATTTTTAAAAGTCCCCAAACATTTAAAAATTAAAAGGGGTCCCAAAAAAAATCTTGTATTTATACGAAAACATAACAGAACGTTTTTTTTGATTTTGGGGCGCACAAACAGCTTTATTCTTTTGGGGCAGCTTCCCACTTAAATTTGAATCAGTTTTTTTAATATTCACCACGGGTTAAAAATTGTTTTAGGGGCCCAAAAAATTTCCTTGTAAAATCCGAATACAAAAATTTTGGTTTTTTTTTTTAACGCCCTTTTTTGGTTTTTTTTTTTCACTTTGGCGCGGGCCCGCTTTGTTGATAGATCTAACTTTTTCGGGTTTAAAATTTAAATTCCCCCCACCAATTTTTTTAAAACCCACAAATGAATTGAAAAAGAGCCCAAAAATACCTTTTTGGGTTTTCCCTTTTAAAATTAAACCAAATTTTCCAAAAAATACTTTAAAATTTTTAATTTTGAAGGGCGCAGGGCCGCAAATGGGTTTAAAATCTCGAAACTTTCAAAAAAAAATTATTTGAACCCCAAAATCCATTTATTTTGATTAGGGTTTTGAGAATTTGTGATTTTTGCCGTCTTTTTCCCTAAACCCTCTTTAAACCCCCAAAAATTTTTAAATTTTTCCCAATAAACAGGAAATTCGGAAACCCAGGGTGTAAAGGCGGGGGCAAAAGGGGGGTAAAATTTGGGGGAAAGGTCCCGGGAAAGGGTGCCAACCTTTAAATTGCTGGCAAAATAACCCATTTCCCAAGGCCCCCGCCGGGGATCGACAGAATTGGGGAAAAATGTACCTTCAGGCCGTAAAAAGGATGCCGCCTTGGCATTGCCCAGTGAAAATCCCCGGGTAACCCGGAACCCTTTTTCTCTCCCAATTTACCCAAAAAAGGGGGTTTTAAAAAAAAAAATGCCCCGTTTTCCAAAACTTTCTTAACCTCCTGACCCCCCCTTCCCCCTTCCACAAATGTTTCCCCATTCCCCCCCCGCCCCTCCGTCCCCTCCCCCAATAAAAGGGCAACCCCAAAGGGTCCCCTTCGTTGTACCCGACCATTGTGAAAAACCCAAAATTTCAATGCCCAATTTTAAAAAATGACAAAATATGTGGGGAAAAAAAAGGAAGATGAAAAATAAATACCAAAAAGGCCAAAAAAAAAAAACCCCTCCCCCTCCCCCTAACCCCTTAACCAAAATTGCCCCAACAAAAGAAAAACCCTTCCAAATCCCCAAAAACCCCCCTCCCCCCTCCAACCCCTTTCCCCCCAACCCACTTGCGGAAGCCCCCCCAGTTCCTGGAATGCGAAATTAAAGGAAGCCCCCCCATTTCCAAAACCTGGTTTTTTAAAAAAATAATTCCAACGCTTCGGTCCACTTGGCTTTTCCTTTCCGCGGGAAATTCCCCTTTTGGACCGTTTTCCCAATCACTCCCCAAAAATTTTCATGGGGCCCCCCTTCCCGGGTTTCCGCTCCAAAAAACCCCAAAGAAAAAAAGGGGCCGGGTCCCAAAGCCCCCCTTTATAAGTTCCCGGACCAGTTTCCCCGAAAACCCCGCTCCCTTTTTAACCCCCAAAAAGGCCAAAATCGCACCAAGCCCCCCCCCCTTTTAAAAAACCCAAGCCCCCCCAAAATTCCCCCCGGGGCCTAAGCCCCCTTTTTATGGGCCGCCAAGCCGTAAACCCCCCTTAATTGGGCCCAAAACCCCCCAATTTTTAAAAACCCAAAAAAACCCCCCAACCCCCAAGCCAATTCCAACCAACATAAAACAAATTTGAAATTTGGATGCCCCCCCCTTTTCCCAAAAAAAACCAACCGACGCGGCCCCAAAAACCCACTTTTAAAAACACCCTTTTCCTGTCTCCTTTTCCCGCCTCCTCCCTCCTCCCGCCACAACCTTTAAAAAGTGCCCCTCGGGCCTCCCCCTTTCCTTCCTCACCAAAAAAATAAAAACCAGAAAAATCCCCCCTTTTTCCCTTTCCCAACCCCTCCCCCTGCCCTTTGAAACCCCCGCCAAAAACCACCAAAAGACCCACCCCCAAAACCCCTTTCCCCCCTATGGTTTTAAAAGGCCCTTGCCCACCAAACCGCGGCCCGGGGTCCTAGGCGGGCCGGGCCTCGGGCCCTTTCCGGGTTTTTTGGAACAAAGAAACACAAAAACCCCCAAACCACCCCCAAACCCAAAAAGGGCCTGAAGTCCCCTTTTACCAAAATTTGGCCTTTGGAAAAAGTTCCCTTTTTCCGTCTATTTGACACAAAAGGGTTCTGCCACGTCATGGCCCTTGCCTCCCCCCCAATCCCCAGTTTCCGAGCAGGCATTTTTTGGGCCAGAAAAGCCGCCCGCCCAGGCCAGCCACTGTAAACTAAAAATTACAAGCGCTTTTTCCGCATCTGGGGCCCGGGAAAAGCCCCATCTGACCCCCAACACAGGACTATTAAGCACGGCCAAGGCCACTATATCCTTGACAACTCACTTGGGTACGGGTGGATGTCTCGGGGGGTTAACGGGGGGCTCCAGGCCCCGGCGCCGCCTTAAAAAACCGCGGGGAAGGGGGAAAGGGTCTTTCCCCCCAAAGTCCCCGGGTGGTTTTCCACGTCCCAGAAAACCAGCCGGTTTAAATTTAAAATTTTGTTTTGGGGAAAACCGTCCCCCCCCACGGGTCGGGATTGGGGGTTTGGCCCCCCCGGAAAACGAGACCAAGCACTGGCTGGGGCCAAAAACCCTTGTCCCCAAGAAAGGGTTGGGGGCGAAAACCCGGGCAAATCTGCGGGCCCGGGCCCTTAAGATGGGTTTAAGGCGGACACATCCCTTCCGGGCACATTCATGAACCTTGTCGTCCAAAAATTTTCCCTAAAGAGCTACCCGGGTCGGGACTCCCTTTCTTAGGAAGGCTCGAAGCCCAAAATTTCGCTCTTCCACCATTAAAAACCCTGCGTCGCCCGCCTGGCGGGCGTTGCAGCCCCGCTCGCCCCCCCCACCCCAAACCGCCTCATTTTTTTGGACGGGGCCAACCCCTTTTAATTCCACCCCCCCCAAACTGCTCCAGCGTTTTGTGGCCCGAAAGCGAAATTTCCCTTTACGCATACAAAGGGACACTTTGGCCGGGAAAAGGGCAGCGGTGCGGACCTAGGGTGTTTGACCCCCCGGAGAGGGGGCAGTGAAAGACCTTTTCACCATCCTTGCCATTTTTGAAGAAGCCCCCAAAAATGGTCAGTGTAGACAATGCCCTTGTCAAAATGAAAATTGGGTGATCCTTAGTTCGGGAACTTTCGTTGGACACCTGAAAAAAAAGGTCCCCCACGACGGAGGGGGTAACTGACAACAAAATGCGAAAACGGGGCCTTTTTTCTCCCGTCAAATTCAAAAGGGCTGGGACAGTTTCTCAATTTCACGGTCTTCATTGGGCCCAGGGGTTTCTTTGGGGTCCAGAGCTTTTGAAAAAGGGGGCGCATCACTCTCGGGTGCATAAAACTCAGGCAAGCCCGGGCGTGTTAAGGGCTGTCCCGGAGGCAGGGGAGAGGAGGAGGTATTCCTAGAAAACCATGTTCCCGACGTCCCCCCCTTTAAAGGGAGGTTGGGAAAATTTGAGGGGGAGGGGGAAGATAAAAAAAATTTGATTTTGCTAGTGCCCCCTCGACCCAAAATTTTTGGGAAAATTTTCAAAGCTCCATCTCTCAAAATGAGTGCTTGGATGCTCCTTTTTCCCCCCAAACCCTTTACCCTCGCATTAAGGCCCATCAAAATAAAAACCCCATTTTGGGGGTGGCCCCCTCCGGGAAATCCCCGGTACAACAAAAAAAACTCAAACTTTTCCTTCCACCCCCCCCAAAATAAGAGAAAAAATGCAGGAAAGGGAGACCTTCCCTGATTAAAACAACTGGAACATCTGTTGCGTCGTTCAACGCCCCCCAAAAATGTCACGGGGAAAAACATCACAAACGTAAAAGCATAAAGTCCCCAATAGGCGAAAGGGGCGGGCAGCAGGCAATTTGGCAGAACCAAAAGGGTGACCCTCGGGAAAATTTTTTGTTTACCCACCTAAACCAATGCATGCAAGGCAGGGCCCACATCCAAAACACACAAGCCCAGCTTAAAACGGGTGCCCAAACTATTTTCCGCCAAAAACCATTTTTTTTGAATTGTTCTGGACCCAATAGACCTGGGTATCCAAAAGGGGAAAACAAGGGCCCCAGCTGGCTCTTCACCCCCTTAGAGGTGTTTTTCCTGCCAAGCACCAGCGCAAAATCGAGGGGCCCCTTTCAGAAAACAGTTTGGGAGGAGTAAATTACAGAAAAAACGCATCCGGTTTTCCACAGAAAATTTGGGGAAACGTTTGACTTTAAATCAAGATGAAAAAAGGCTTTGGGGATCCGGGAATGTTGTGGCCCCCAATTGCCGGGTCACCGTTTAATTTCCCGGGTCAACTTACTTTCCTTTCTTAAAAACAAAAATTGGTCCCTTTGAAAAATTTTTTTTTTTTAAAATGATAAATTTCTTACTCCCAAATTTTTTTTTTCTTTTTTCCCCAAACATTTCATTTGCTGGTTTTGCTGTGGGGAGACTGTAAAAGACAGCAAAAATTCATGACAACACCGTTTTTCCAAATTTACTCCTTTATTTTCAAAAACTTTTGGGAAATTGTCTTTTGGGTTTTTGAGGTCATTTTTGCTTTTGAGATACAGCTTTTAATTATGGCCCTTTGGAACAAAAAAATGGGGCTTTTTAAGGGGCATTTCTCACTAAACAATTTTTAAAAATGGCTGAGAAGTCATAATAAAATTTTTTGGGGTCATGAAAGCTGTGAGAAAAAAACCCTAATCATGGTCTTTTGGGAAAAAAAATGTGCTTTTAAGTGGAAAATTTTTTCTCCCTAAACTTTTTTTAACAGGGTTTGAGAAGTCAATTTAAAATTTTTTTGGGGGTCAGGGAAAGCTGGGGAGTTACAGCAAAAAATAAAGGTTCCCCCTTTGGGAACAAAAAAGTGGTTTTTCTAATTTGCATTTCTCCCCCCAAAAAATTTTAAAACAGGGGCTGAGAATTTCAAAATTAAAATTTTTTTTTGGGGATCCTTTAAAAATGCAGCAATACTACAGGTCCTTTTAATAAAAAAATTTTTGTTTCAAAAACGGGACTTTTGTTTTTCCAAAAATTTTCCCAAAGTGGCCCCAAACCGGCCCATGCTTTAAATTTTTGGGGGATTTTGTTTTTGAAATGCAGCTATACAAAAACGGGGGTAAAAAATTATAAAAAAATTTTTTTAAAGAAAATTTGGGTTTCTTCCCCAATTGCAAAAGTGGCCCCAGGGGTGATGGGGGCTGTCAGAAACAGGAATGGGTAGGACCCCTTTTTAAATGGAAAAACCATTTTGGGCAAAATATTTTTTTTTTGGGCAAAAACTTTAAAAAAAGCAAACAACCCCTTTTAAATTGAAAAACCCCCTTTAAAATAAAATGAAAAAAAAAGAAAAAAAAGGCTTTGGGGGGTTTTCCCATCCTTTTTTAAAAAATTTGTGTTTTCTAAAAATTTAAATTTACTAAAAAACTTCCATTTCCAAAATAGCTGGAAAAAAAAATTCCCCTCTGAATTGAAAGTGGGGAAACAAAAAATTTGGGCCCCAAAGAAAAGGTTATTCAGAGGACAGGAGTATGGAGCAAAAAAACAGAAAAACAAAGTACAGAGACAATTTCCTCCCAGCACTTTGAGTAAAAAAAAAGAAAAAGAATGCCAAGAAAAAAAGGGGACCTGGTTTGGAAAAAGGAGCATTAAAACCCCCAGTAATTTTCCCGGAAAACTCAATTGGTCCCCCACTCATACGGAGGGGCAAGCGCTAATACCCCCGGGAAAGGGGCAATTTAAAAACCAGTGAAACTAAAAAGGTGGTTGAAAGACTCCCTTTTTTTTGGGACTTTTTTAAAAGTGGGGGGCATGCAGGGTTTGGGGGGCCCTGCTGTTGGGCCCCGGACAGAAAAATCCCAAGCCAGTGAAAAAAAAAATGGGGGTTGAAAAACTCCTTTTTTCTGGGAAATTTTTTAAAGTGTTGGGGCAAAAAGGTTTTTTAAAGGGCATTCGGGGGGTACAAGACAGAAAATTTAATTTCCAGTTAAATAAAAGGGTGGTTGGGGAAAAACTCTTTTTTCCTGGGCCCTTTTTAATCTTTGGGGCAGACAGGTTTAAGTCATTTCTTCGGGACAGGGGCATTATAGTCAAAGTCCCAAATGAAACTAAAATGGGGTGAAAGCTCCCTTTTTTCCCCACTTTTTTTTTTAAATTTTGGGGGGCTTTCAAAGGGTTTTTGGGGGCCCTGCTGTGGCCCCGGAAAAGGTAAAAATCAATGTCCCGTGAAAAATAAAAAAGGGGGGTTTAAAAACCCCCTTTTTCCCCCCCTTTTTTTAATCTGTTTGGGGCAACAGGTTTAATGGCATTTTGCGGTACAGGGGCGATATATCAATGTCCCGTGAAACTAAAAAAGGTTGGTTTAAAAAACTCCTTTTTTCCCCCCACTTTTGGGAAAAAGGGGGATCAAAGGTTTGGGGGTCATCGTGGCCCCCGGACAGGGGGAAAAAGTCAATGACCAGTGAAACTAAAAAAGGGGGGTTGAAAGACTCCCTTTTTTCCCGGGAACCTTTTTTAAAACTGGGGGGCAAAGGGAGTTTTTTTGGGCCCCTTTGGGGCCCAAACATGAAGTCAATGTCCAGGGAAAATTTAAAAATGGTTGGGAGAGGACCCCCTTTTTTCCCGGGCCCTTTTTTTAAAAAAGGGGGTTTATTTCAGGTTTTTGGGGGTCATGCTTGGCCCAGGGGCAGGATAGTCAAAGTCCATGAAACAAAAGTTTTTTTTAAAGACTTTCCCATTTCCCCGGGACTTTTGAAACTGGGGGGTCAAAACCGGTTTAATTTGGGCAAAAAAATGGGGTTTTCAGGGCAGTTTTAAAACACTTTTCCAGTGGGAAAAAAAAATGGGGGTTGAAAGACTTTCCCTTTTTTCCGGCACTTTTTAAACTGGGGTCATGGGAATTTTTTTGGGGTCATGCTGTGGCCCAGGACCCGGGATAGTCAATGCCAGTGAAACTAAAAAGGTGGTTTAAAGACTCCCTTTTCCCCGGCCCCTTTTTTAAAACTGGGGGTCCCTGCAGTTTTTTGGGGTCATGCTTTTTGGGCCCCGGACATGTAAAAGTCAATGTCCAGTGAAACTAAAATGGTTTTTGAGAGACTTCCTTTTTCCCGGCACTTTTTAAATGTGGGGGCAGCAGGTTTGGGGGCCCTTTCTGTGGCCCCGGGCAGGGACAGTATAAACCCCCGGGGGAAACAAAAAAGGTTGGGTTTAAAGACCCCCTTTTTTTTCCGGGAAAAATTTTAAACTGGGGGCATGCAGGTTTTGGGCTCCCTGCTGTTTGGGCCCCGGGCAAAAACAAATTTTATGTCCCGTGGAAAAATAAAAAAGGGGGTTTAAAAAACTTTCCTTTTTTTCCCCCCACTTTTTTTAATCTGGGGTCATGCAGTTTGGGGGGTCCTCTGTGGCCCCGGGCCGGTAAGTCCCAAAGTCCAGGAAAACCCAAAAGGGTGGTTTTAAAACCTTTCCTTTTTTCCCCCCACTTTTGAATCTGTGGGGAAGACGGTTTAAGGTCCCCTGCGGTACAGGACAAATAAAGTTTAAAAAGTCCCCTTCAACAAAAAAGGTGGTTGAAAGCTTTTTTTTTTGCGGCACTTTTTTAAATCTGGGGCCCCATGCAGGTTTTTGGGGGTCATACTTAGGGCCCCGGAAAAATGTATAGTCCCAAGTTCCATTTTAACTAAAATGGTGGTTTAAAAAACTCCTTTTTCCGGCCTTTTTAAAACTGGGGTCATGAAGGTTTGGGGCTAAACTTGGGGTTCCAGGAAAAGGGGGTATTCAATGTCCCCCCTTTAAGTAACATGATGGTTCAAATCATACGCCTTTTGGCACTTTAAAATTTGTGGTTATGCAGGTTTAAGGGTCATGCTGTGGTTTCCCAAAACAGGGGGAGTGAATGTTGTTTGTTTTTTTTTTTTTTGGCTTTTATAACCTAAGTGGTTTGCCCCAAGATGTAACAACGTAAAAATTGTGTGTACATTATTAAATTTCATGTTGCCGGGAACCCCCGCCCAATTTGGGAAACCCCGGTTTGCAAAAACGTTTTTTTTAGAGATTTTTTTTTTGTGCAGAAAAAAAACTTTATACTTGGGGGGGGAAAATTGAATTTTAACCAATTGGGAAAAGGGAAAGGGGGCTTTCCATTTTTGGTTTTTTCTGCCCCCCCCCCACTCTCACAAAGGGTGTCTAAGAAAAGGGAGCTAATTTCAGGTTTTGGGGGTTTTTTTTTTTTTTCTCTCTGAATTTTGAGGTTTGGGGACCCAGTGAAGGCCTGGTTTGGGTCATTGAGGGGGTAAAGATAGGGTAGGACTGCCCCAATTTGAACCACGTTGAAATTTGTGGGCAGCTTAAACATTTTTTTTCTGATCAAGATAAAGTAAAACCCGGGAATTCCCCAAAGTTTTTTTCCCTTTCCTAAGATGGGAGCACTTTTCCATTTTTACTGTTTTTGGATGTTAATTTCCCCGCTTCTCCAGCCCTGTTTTGGGGGTTTAAAAAATGAAGGGGGTTGTTGCTCTTTTCCCTAAACTTTAATTGGGTTTTCGGGTCATTTAATTTTACCCGCTACTACGACTATCTTGCGAGAGGCGGGCAAACGAAACCCTCGACCGATGTCGATGGCCAACGAATTTGCTCAACACTAGTCACAAAACAATTTTTTAAAAAGTTAAACCCCATTATAAATTGGGTTTTACGGTCCCCGCAAGATTTGGTTAAGGTTGAAACTCCTTTTTCTCCGAAACATGGTCCCGCAGAGAGGGGGAAAAAGGAAATAGCTTGGAAACCTCAGGAAGGTGCTTAGCTTGCGGAGGGAGCGGGGGAAAACCTTTGACATGAAGAAAGGGATTCGGGCAATGGTTTCTCGGGGGGACCTGCGCACCAAAAATTCCTTTGGCTTGGGAGCATTAAATTCGTCGATGAGTAGCTCTTGAGATAGCATTGGGTAGGCCCAAGACATGAGGCTAAAATCATATTAATTGACAGGGGACAACGGTTTCTGAAGCCACGTATCGACGTTATTGCGGGGGAACGGTCTTCCAGGTCATTAACTTTGTTTGGACAGGCTTGACTTCCTCCTCTATTGGTTGTTGGGATCTATCAAACATTGTGGGGGTTTCGAAATCAGACAATTTCCCCCCTTTAAAATGGGGCTGTGCGCGATGCAATATTGAATGTCTTGCTTTTGATCAAACAACATCTCTTTTTAAAAACGGATAAAAGAGAAAAGCGGAAAAGGAAACATTTGAAGAGAGGCCGAGGTGATGGTTGGTCTCAGAGGGTCTCGTGGGTTTAATCCCCTATTCACCCTTTTCAGGTGAGGAGAGGAAGGGGGAAAATTTGGGGTCCTCGTTTAACAGATTGGCTGACTGGGGAAAATGAAGAAAAGAACTCCGGAGCTTTGGGGGTTGGTCTTTTTTGGGATTTTTTTTTTAGGGCCTCCCATTTTTAAGAATTTTGGCCCCCGGTTTAAAGAGGAAGGAAATAATATTGGATTTATGTATGATGGTGAAGTATTTTTTTTTTTCTTCCCTCCTTGTTCTTTCTAATTTTTAAATTTTACATCTCTTCTTCCTTTTGTACTGCGTAGTGATGGCACAGGAGGGGGAGCAAGGTCCATTTCAATAGGATGGGAAAAAAATAAGCCGCACAAGTACACTGAATTTGTGATATCGCAAGAGGGAACAAGCCAAAAATCAGGGGGTGGTAGTTGTCACAATGTATATACAGTTCTGGGATGGTCACCAATGATGTATACTTGGCCTGTCAATAAAGGTGGCGCAGATCAGTTATATTTTGTACACTGTAGACATTGTAGGGTTAATACACCATGGTGGGTATGTGTTGTTTTGTCAGATGTGCAGGCCCTTCTTTCAGAGTACTAAGAGCTGACAAGACCTCCAAAAGGCTTATTAATAGCCAAGATTAATGTTGTTCCTTCTAATAAATGGATAACAGAGAGCTCCTAGCAATACTTTGGGGACCTAATAGCCAGCACAGAATTCTCCTCGGCAACCTGCCACGGAAAAAGATGTATGCGCCGGGTTCCCTGCAAGGGCGCCAAGCGCCGGTACCTGGGGTCCAGGATATAGAGGCAACCTGGGGGAACGGGAGCGCTGCACGGATTCGGTTGGGCCAGTCACTTCACTCCGCTGCTGGGAGCAGAGCGGGACAGTCGCCATCTTCAGTCCAGAGCCACGGGAGCTCTGTGTCAGCTGCTTCCCCGGCAGAGATCAGCGCAGATGGCTCGGGCAGGTCGCTCGGGCAGTTCGGATGCTCGGAGCCGACGGAGGTCCGGGAGTGTACTGACCGGCGGGTCTGAGGCTACAGGGGACTCCAGAGGAATCCACGAAAGGTACCTTCAACCTTTAGTCCCACAGAGGAAGGAGTACCGCTTCAGAGCTCCTGCTCTTGTAATGGCCGTGTTCCACGTGCGCAGGGACAGGATGGCGCTGTCTGCTGCTGTTACCCGGGGGTTGAGAGTTTCAGTCCATAACTCGGGCTATATGTGTGGTAGCGAGACACCTCTGGTACCGAATTGCAGCTTTTGGTCCAAGGGAAGCCACTAGACAGGATTCAGGGGTCTCTACTCCAGTTATGAGGCTTATTTGGGCCGCGGAACGGAGCTCAAGTCAGGAGAGCTCACACCGTGCGTCTGGTCACATCCCCTGCTCAGGCCACGCCGCCCAGAATATCAGGTTTTCTATGATCCTAGGTTTACTATATATTAGGTATTTGGATTTATTGTGAAACAAAAATAGAGACTAAAGATATACAACAGTTTTCTATGTTACTTCCAGTTGTTATTGATATAGCATAAAAGTGTTATTACATATTATTACAATTATATCTGTACCAGATATATTTTAACGGGTGGAAACTTATTTATGTCTAATTGATTTGCTTTAAGCATGTAGTTAAATATGAATAAAGATTATTACCAAATACACTGCTCATTTGATTTTGCTTTCCTTAGAGCAGTTTTAATCTCTTGCTTGTGTACACACGCTACCTTAGGTTACTGACCACCACTCTCTGCTCTAACAGCAGTGACCGAGATGGTGACACCACTCCCTCAACTTGTCATAATTAATAAATTCTATGGAAAAACTTTAAACCCGTAAATAATGATCCTATAGACATGATCACTGTTGTTTATAAACCATCCAACTATATTTGACATTGTCATAAAGATACGCCGGCCTCAAGCCAGTATTTTTATTTTAATGTTTCATTAAAATGATGTATCGTGTCGCCTGAAATTATGAACCGTCAAATATCAGCCGTGTTATAACCTTGCAAAACAAAATTCAGGCGCTTCAATCTACCTTTTCCTTTCCCCAATCAAATAAGACAGACCCCCAAAAATAAGACATAGTGCATTTTTAGTTATGCAATACGAGTTTTGTTCTGCTTATGCTGAGTTTGTGATTAAATCACTACAGAAAATTAATACATGTTGATGATTTTGTTCAACAATAAAAAGTGAATTAATTGGGTTCATGAAAAAAAAGAAAATCCCCAAAAATAAGTCTTTATTCTTGTCTTTAGTAAGCAAAAATTAATATAAGACACATTCTAATTGTTCAGGAAACAGTGTAAGGTGCCTATAAAATCATTAGACACATTCAAGTGTGTCATTGAACTTAGCCCATGAAGGAAAGGTCAATTAACCATTAAACATCCATACCCCAACTTAGGGTTATAGCTAGAGAAAAAATTATGTGTCAAGCTGAAAAGGAGCAGATTCGCTCAACACTAAATTTGATGTATTCTTTTAAATATGTAAGTTTTTGTTTAATTTTGTTTTTACTATGGTATCATTTGTTTTTCTTGCATAGCTCTCTAATAATATTTGTGTTGCTGCCAAAATTTACGACAATCTACATTTTTTGAAGTTTTAAATTGTTGAGACTGTTTAATTAAGACAGAATGCTACATTACTCATTGTATGCATTTTTAGGATGAATGAAAATTTGTTGATGTGATTCTTGGAATAAAGGGAATTTTAGACTTGGTTTTCCTCTTGTTTTTCCCTTGTTCTAGTAGATGGCATCTGAGTATCTTCATCAAAGGATCTTTGCTGGCATTCTCCTGTTTTTAAGTTTATTTCTCCTCTGATTATCTTATGTCTGTATCTCTACTTTTAATTCTAATTTAGTTAATAGTTGCTAATAATTGATTGTACATCATATCTATACATGAATATGCTGTTGCAGCCAGATGTTACAGATGAAAGGGCAAGGAATTAGAAATTCCAAAATATAATAAGGTTGAGTTGTTTTAGTTTTTCTTTCTTTTCTTGGCCCTTCTTTGAGTATGGTGTACCAAAGAAAACTAAAAAGGTTTCTAAATTAGCATGTACTGTAGAGAACAGCTAGTGCTAAAGGATGTGATCCTAATAACAATATCTTAAAAATAATATCCTATCTTCATTTCTATAGTGTCAGGTAAATGTAAACATTAAATTTAATAAGAAGGATCTGGGTGTACTTGTAGATCATAGACTACATAACAGCATGCAAGGTCAGTAATCTGCCTCTAAAGTCAGCAGGATATTATCATGTATTAAAAGAAGAATAGATTGTGGAACAGGGAGGTAATATTATCAGTCTACAAAGCATTGGTGCAGCCTCATCCTGGAAATATTTCAGTTACATCGAAAGGATTTCCCATTTGTGAAAAGTGTACAAACCAGCAACTGAACTCATAAGAGGCATGGCACATCTTAGTTATGAGGCAAGTTTAAAATAATTTACCTTCTTTTGTCTTGAGAAAAGACATCTATGAATTTGTATAAGTATATACAAATAAATATGGTGAGAAATAGTTTTACATAAAACACCCACAAAGATAACGGAAGCAGATATTCTGTCTAGAGAAAAAAAGGTTAAATCTCTGGAGGCGACAAGTCTTCTTTACCATAACAACTGAGAATCTATGGAATAGCCTACATGAAAAAACTTTGAGATTCTCGGGTACACCTATTTAGATCAAAAGATGTTTAAGGCTTCCCACGACTTTCAACATCAATCAAACTGCGTCCTATACTATCTTTTACCTCTCAATAGAGCCAAATTCCAGGCTCTCAACTGTGTCAACAGACCTCCATTATACAGAGAGAAAAAAATAAAACACACCAGAACCAGCAAGCAGCACTTCATAAGACATCCTTTGAGCGTTGCAACACAACATCAGTGCACCACCAAAGACCCAAGGTTTAAAACCTCAAGTATAGTAAAATTGGAAATGCGATTATTACTGCTAACGGAAAATATGAAATAACCGGACTCTTATTTTACAGTATTTTTGATCAAAGATTGTTTAGAGCATCACCTCGCCAAAACGTCAATTGGGAATCCTCAGACAGGTGAGTTCCCTACACTAGAACATTAAACTCACAAGGCGTCAATCCAGAGCAGCAACTTCAGGGTATGTATGAACAATCAATGTGATTCCATGCACTGGTTAAAAGCTGCAGCTGAGTGCAGCAATCCAATGAGATATGCCAATCTCAAATGCACTCAAAACATAAATTAGGCTTTGCAACACTAAAATATATTTCTTAAAAACTCAAGTATAGTTTCACACTGAACAGTGACAATAAAACAACCAACACAAACCATCATTGGCACACAAAAGACCAAGTAAAACCACAATGATATAGGAATATGGAAATTCAATTAACTGTGCTAGAAAATATGAAAAAAAACCTTGTGGACTTCTTATTTTAAAATTTGTATCAAAGATTGTAATAAGCTCACCTCCCAAAACATCAAGGGTATCCCAGAGCAGGTGGAGTCCCTACACTAACATGTTACCTTCACTAGGCGTCAATCCAGACTGCAACTTCAGGGTATATGTATAACTAGCAATTGGATAATCCTGACTGGTTTAAAAGAGGCACTGAGTGCCAGCAAGCCAATTAGATTGCCATCTCAAATGAACAACAAAAACAAAATAAGTCTGTGCACATCCAAAAAATATTCTGAAAAACGCAAATATAGGTGCGCACATGAAAAAGGCAATATATACATCCAACACAAACATCTGATTGCACACCCAAAGACCACGTAAAACCTCAAGGTAATATAGGAATATAGGAAATTCATTACTGCTAGGAAAATATTAAAAAACCAGGGACTCCTTAGTTTACATAATTTGATCAAAGATTGTATGAAGCTCACCATCCCAAACGTCAAGGGGGATCCCAGAGCAGTGTTGAGTCCCCCTAACACTAAACATGTTACCTCACACTAGGCTGCAATCCAGACAGCAACTCTTCATGGTAATGGTAGGGAACAGCAATGATTATCCTGCACTGGTTAAAAAGAGGCAGCAGAGTGCAGCAAGCCAATGAGAATGCCAATCTCAAATGAAACTACAGAAACATAATTAGGGCTTTGCCACATCTAAAAAATTCTGAAAAAAAAACTCAGTTCAAATAGATGCCCCCCCCCACCGCAAAAAAGATAAAAAAAACAACCTTTGAAAATGCATAAATAACAACCACACACAAACATCAGTGGCACACCAAAGACCAAGTTAAAACCTCAAGGAATATCGGAATATAGAAATGCATTAACTGCTAGAAATATGAAAAACCTTGGGACTCTTAGTTTACAAGTATTTGATCAAAGAATTGTATTAATCCTTCACCTACCCACAACGTCCAAGCGGGAACCCAGAGCCAGGTGAGGCTCCCAACACTAAACATGTTAACCTCCATGTAAAGTGTAGGGACACACCTGTCTCTGTGATCCCCTTTACGTTTTTGAGGAGAGCTAACTACAATGCTTATATCATGGTGAGATGTGGTGGTTGCAACTTCATGACTGGATGTTGTAATGGTTCGATTGGTCGTGGATAAATCCCATGAACTTTGTTTTTACCATAGAAGCAGCGTTTCTGTTTAAGCTTCCCCCCCTGTTTCAGCCTCAGTGTCTCTCATGCGTCTCTAGGATAGGACCTCGCTCTGCCTTGGCCAAACAGCTCATCGCAATTATTCTAGTTTCGGCACAGATAAACCTCTACTATTAGCTGTGACCTTCCAATTAAGTTCGAATAAGAGATTTGCGATTTTATATGTAGTTAGCAATGAATTTAAAGCAGCATCTACCGCAGAAAATCACGGCTTGTGGTAGCGGTGGGGGGGGGGTGGGGGGGGCCGCGGGCGAACACAGACATCAACTCCAATCTATAAAGAACACTGTGGATGAAGTTTCTCAAGACTTAGTGTAGACATTGTAGTGTAATAACTTTATATAAACAGTTTCTTATTGAAATATTTCCTGGATATTGGGCCGCCTGAACTTAAATTGGGATACACAGCATTTCTAGTAACTGCAGGTCTCTATGTTAGCTGCAAAACTCCACTTTTATTATCAGATAACATATCCAGATAGTGTTCATTTTCAATATCACCCATTTACAACCTGATTCTGTTGATATATAAACCAATAGTCATTTCATTACACATACATCAATCGAAGAAATTCAGCACATTTTGTTTATTTTGCCAAAAATACCGAGTATCGAACTAAAACATCACAGTTACTGTGTTTTTAGTACTTTTGCCTCACCCCCCATTTGTACAAAAGACGCAGCATCCCTAAATCTAAAACAGCAAATTCAATATTCACCATAGGTTAATTGATAGGTGCAAAAAATACACGTTTATTATACCAAAACATAACAGATACGTTGTTTTTTGACATTTTGCAGTCACCCAGCATTGTTCCATTACGCAGCTTCAACGTAAAACTTAAAACAGCAATTCCTATAATTCACTCACAAGGTGAATTGAAAAGGGCAAAAAATATCGTTTATTAAAATCAAAACATACAGTTGGGACAGTTTTTTGACATTTGCCAACACCCAGCATTGTTCATTGACTCAGCATCTCTACTGTAGAAACCAAAAAATCACAATTCTATATTCACCACAGTTGAATTGAAAGGTTGCAAAAAATTAATCGATTATATTTATACCAAAACATAACAGTATCGTGATAATTTTGACTTTGCGCACCCCAGCATTTTTCATTTACTGCAGCATCTAGTAAATCTTAAAACATCAATTCTATAATTCACCACAGGTAATTGAAATGTGCAAAAAATACGATTTAGTATCAAAACCAAAACAGTTAAACGTTGTTTTTTTGACTTTTGCAGCACCCAGCATTGATCAATACTGTGCAGCATCTACGTAAATCTTAAAACAGCAATTCTGACTCACGCAACAGTTAATTTAAAGATGCAAAGAAATACCGTGCATCATACGAAAACATAATTGGACACATATTGCAAAATGACTTGTTTTAGCAAGAATCTTTAACATAGCTAACAATCCTCCCTAGTATTGAGACAACCCATATAAATACAATGAAAAAAAGAGGAAACCAAGACAAATGTGGGATTCCATCCTATTTTAAAAATGTGTGTTTCTAGAATTAAACTAACTAAAAAACTTGCATGTAACAAAATAGCTTTAAAAAAATTCCTCAGAATTTTACAAGGAGTTACAAGAAACTAGACCAATTAAGGGTTATTCAGAGGACAATGGAGTATGGAGCACGGACATGAGAACAAAGTAAAGAGATACATTTCCTCCAGCAACGTTGAGAAAATTAGAAACGAATGCCAAGCAAAAGCCCCGGGTTGTAACAGGCAGCGTAAACCACTCAGTATTTCCAAGTGAAGCTCATTTGGGCCGCACTCATACCGGAGTGGCAAGCGCTACCACCCAGGTCTTGACCTGTGTACTGAGTGAAGGCTGGAGTTCTCATACTTTCCGCTTCCGCACTCTGCTTCACACGACAGTTTTTTGTTTCTGCGTCATCAGAGGCATTTACCTGTTTTTTATAATAATGACGACGGCCATCCGGAACTCACCGTCACCCCACTGTAACACCGGCCCTGGGTCATGCTGTGGCACAGGACAGTTCTAGCGTCAAGTCCAGCTCAACAAACGATGTGTTATAAAGACTCTTTTCCAGCACTTTGTAATCCTGGGGGGTCAGACAGGTTTTAATGGGTCATTCTGTGTGCCCAGTACAGGGACAGTATATGTCCAGTTCAACTAAAATGGTGGTTGAAAGACTCCCTATTTCTGGCACTGTTTTTAAACTGTTAGGGTCAGACAGGTTTATGTCATTCTGCGTAACAGGACATATATAGTTAGTGTCCAGTTCACTAAAATTGTGGTTGAAAAACTCCTTTTGCGGCACTTTTTAAATCGGGGTGTCATGCAGGTTTGGGGCTCATGCTGCGTTCCAGGACAGGGATTTTCCCAATTTCCAGTTCAAGTAACATGATGGTTCCAATCATACTGCCTTCTGGCACTTTTTAATTTGTGGTGATGCGGGTTTAAAAAGGGTTTTCATGCTGTGGTACAAGACAGGGATAGTGAATGGTCTGTGACTTTTTTTCTGTGACTTTTATAACCTAATGTTTTTTGCCTAAGATGTAGCACGTATCCATTTGAACTGTTGTGAATGTTTAAATTTTAGCTTCTCCAGCCTGTTTGGGTGTAATAATGAAGGTGTTGTTGCTCTCCCATAGACTTTAATGGTAATCGCTCATAATCGATGCTCACTATCGAAAAACCTTATCGATAGCGGCCGACTATCGACTATCGCTCGATCTCGATAGCCAACGCAATCGCTCAACACTAGTCAACAGCTTTTTCCCACGCCAATCAGTGTTGCATCCACATGAACCAGAATAAACAGCAATATGATGGGTTGTAATGAACCAACCAAGTAACCTCCAGGAATAATGAAAAAAATTTGGTTCTATATATGCTTGAACACAATAATAGTACAAAAAGTAATATGAGAAACTTAGAGTGCTATCTAGTAAATTGATGACGCCTCCCCTGTTTGCTATTTAAACTAGGTTTGTTATGTGTGAGCTATACCTTGAATAAGGCTATTTTGCCGAAACGCGTTGGTTGTTTTCGTGCTTGCTCCATTTTGCATGTATCCACATCAGATTTTAAGAAGATAAAATGAAATAAAATTTTGTTTTTTACTGAAACGTATGCTGCTTTTGGAACTACAGAGTGCTGGATGTTCTTTTTGCATCCGATCTAGTAAATTGGTGCAATCAATAATATTTTATGATAAAAATAACCAATTGCAAGGAGAATAGCAAGGGGACAATACATTTCACCCGAGATTTAGCACTTCTTCAGATCCAATAAGGAAAAAAGCTTGAGACTGTTGTATTTGAATGTCCAAAAAGGCGCGCAGGGTGAAATGATCTGCGGGACTCCGAGGAATGTTCTGTCGATGTCTCCGCAGTTAAAACTGGTTCTTGTACGCATTACTATTGCTTGAAGAATAGATTAGACAATTATACAGTATGCAACACAATGATATTAACACTTCTAAAAATGTAAAGAATTCTTGATCTGAACATTGATTCAATCTGATCACCACTTGACATCCGAAGTGAAATATTCTATTTTAGGGCAAATTGCTTTATGCCGCATTTGTTCCATATATAACTAACAATGAACTGGTGGCATTCTACCGGGCTGGCAGAGTTCTGTTTCACCAGTGTGGGTAAACAGATATCTTCTGGCCGTTCAGGGTTTTGGGTGAGTGGGGTATCCTCTCACACTCAATGGGTCTTTCTGTGCCTGTGTGGACAGGGGTTAACTGTGAAACCATGTCCGGCTGGCCTTGCGTACCCCTATGGGGAGCACAATGTCACAAATATATCCCAAGTAAGGCCATCGACCCTCGAGAGGGCACGGGTCTTTCTGACAATACTGAAACATTTGAACAGTTGGGCATGTGCATTCTAAAGTTAAAAGATATTCTTCATGTAAAAAAAAAAAAGAAACAAGAAATTTTATATTCATCCTGAAATTTCAGCCAAAAAGCCAAATATCCCTAACTTTTTGTGAGTAGTGTATGTATATTGTCATATAAATGTGTGAAATGTGTAAGGTGTAATAGGAAAGTATATCCCAATGACTATGGATTGTTTATGTCCACCCCCCTCACCACAGATGGATTATGTATATTCCCTCTCTACAAGCTGTTTACAGCCTCATTTGTCCTTGTCATAAAACTGGTTTACCCAAGCTCATTAAGTTTTTTCCTAAAACACTAAAAACTTTATTAGGGAAAACAGGTTATCTCCAACCTGACATGGAGCCTGAAGATTTTCTACTTCAAAGGATAGATAGTAAGGATCTGTCCATCAAAGCGGTTGTTTCACCATGCTGTTTTACAGAGCCAGACTCAGCTTCAGGCTCACATTTCCCGGTCAGGCAGTGGGCAGATCTACAGCATTGATTGACTGCTACTCTTAGCTGATCCTGTTAGAGGGACACTAGTACTGGAGATATGTTAATAGCAAAGCACAAGGCTACTGAGCTCTAAAGGCATAGAGCTTGTCAGTAAGTAGTGTAACAAATACAACAGGAAATGATGTCACCTTTCTGGCCACTGATGCAGCCTGTTAGAGCAGAGAGAGGTGGTTGGTAACTAGGAAAGATTCTGGAAAAAGCAGGAGATAAGATGTGCTCTGAACTACAACCAAACCAAAACGACAATGTGTTTGGCAATAGCTTATATTTAACTTTGCCTACATGTTTAAAGCTAATCAGTTAAATGGGAACATCCCTTTAAGGCATCACAGGCAGTAATGCCTAGATATGAAGGGCGACATGTATGAATTCTGGTACTGATAGACCATTCCTAACTCGGTTTAAGGTAGTATAGACTGCGCCAGAATGTATGAACATGTTCTTCTGCACATCATAGATACAGGAGCAGTCTAGTGCCAATATGACAACTCAGGCTCAAGCAGACCACCTTTAACCTGGTTTGGCTGTTCTAACTGTTCTAACTTTTCTGCGCCAAAGTTTTGGCGTCAAAGAATCATAAATGTGTCTACTTCTACTAATGTGGTGCGACACACTCCCAGAACTCCCCAAAACTTTGGTGCTATAAAGTGTCTTTGGCACGGTACCGAGGCATTTATCACGCCAAAGTTTGGAGTACGCCTGGTCATACATCTATAGAACTGGTCTACTGTAGCTTTTTGAGGCCAGCCCCGTTCATAAATGTCGCCCAAAGTTTTTTTTCTTTTTTACTCAAAACACAGATATATATATATATACTCTGTCAATTGCTTTCAGGTCCTGTCATCACACTGGGGCCTGCCACCACAGATTGTATACAACTAAAAAATAGATTTCAAATAGATTGCAATCTTTTATATCAGTCCAGAGTAATACAGATTAGACACAAGAGGGTACGTATTTCTACATTTAATATTTTTTTTTCCATAATGTAAATTAATTTTAGGGAGTGCCTAGTATATAGAGGGGTGAAATCACTAAACACATACAGTGCTCCAGCTTCATAAAATACTTTACCTGTAAGATCCATATAGTGCATGTATATGTTTTCAGTCATTGAGCAGGTAGTTTTAACAAGAAGAGGTGGTAATCGTACAGTGTTACTGTTACAGAGAGAATGTTATTGGATCTGAGTAGCCACAGGGTTTAAACAGAGAATATGAATTGAAATATTGATCATTTTCATCCTCCTCTTCATTTATATGTGTACACATGTCATTGTAATTCATTTAAGATTGATTTTTACACATTGTACAATCATGTTGTGATGTTTATTATGGTTATGTCTTTTTCTCTTTAGACAAAGTTACATCTCCTATTCATGGGGTAATATTCCCCTCGAACCCTTTTCCCTATCTTCACTTTATTCTTCTCTTGTCATTATCTTCTCATATTATTTTGGTCATCTTTTACATCAATTTCCTTTTTCTTATCTCCTTATACTTCTACCCCCTCTATTGTTATTTCATATTGCTCCCTATTATATTTATGTTCCATATTTCATCTTACCCATTTTCTCCACACACTTTTTCTGACATACCATTCACTTTACCTTCATTTTACTTATATTCCCCTACTATTCTTTAGTGTTCCCTCTCCTATTCCTTTTCCATCTTCCACATTCTCTACATCTACATATTATACCAGGTCTATTTTCCAGATTATATACACCTTTCCACTTCCCATTCCTCTCCTCTTCGTACTAATAGCCTGTTCCACCACCCCAATAGATCTTTTTCACTCTACTGTATATACGCTTGCCATTCCTGCCCTTACTTTAATCATCTTTCCTTCTGCACAACTGCTGACTTCCCACACATGTGCCTTTATAATTTCCGCCCATCGCCAGCTTCCCTTTCTATCGCATGGACGTCTCTCTCTCTTTTTTTTATGTAAACCACCCCTTATTTATGTAACATGGCTTGACCATTGTGTAAACTGAGCACTTCTCACCCTTCGTCTCACCCTTACATCCTAATAGCTTGTAAGCTCTTGCGAGCAGGGCCCTCACACCTCGTGTCTGATCTGTAAGTAGCTTTTTCTGTATTATGTTTGTTTTTTGTTTGTACTTATACCCTCTATATATTAAAAAGTGCTGAGGAATATGTTGGCGCTATATAAATAAAGATTATTATTATTATTATTATTATTATTATTATTATTATTGTGCCTTGCCTCGTACTGCGCAGGTACATTTCGCCTCTCCGGTCCCTCTATACCTTCTTCTCTTGGCCACATTACCCCCTTATTTATTCTTTTCCTTTTATCCTAGGTATTGCAGCGGCTATTACCCACTATTATCCCAGACTTCTTCACCATAGACCTACGGTATCCATTTTTTCTTCTTCTCCCCATGCTATTGTTCCTCACACCCTTTTACATTTATCTTGTTTTTTTCATTTTAGTACCAGCTGCCTTCTGACCTGTTGGTCTCACCATCCTTTGCACTCGTTGGTTATCTCTACACTTGGGTATGTTAGACTACAGACACATATTTTTCTTGGTCCCACATATCCTTCTATTCACTTCTCATATTTATCTCCTCTTGCCTTTCACCTTATTTATATATATCTTTCCCCTTTATGGTCCATCATACTCCTCATTTCCCAGGACCTTCTACTGTATTCCTATGGTATATATTTATTTTTTTCATTTTTTAATACAAAAAAATTACTTCCGTATCCCCCAATTTCAAATCCCGATATTGCTTTTCCCATTTTTTTTTGGGGTTTTCCCGGGTTTCTTTACTACATTCAGTTTCTTGTCCTACTTTTTCTTTCTTTCTTATCTGTCGCTCCTTTAGGTATCCTTTTCCATCTACTTTTTGTTTTGGATCTTCTGTATTTTTCTCTTCAGCATTTTGTCCCTTTGTCTATTTGTACATGCCGTTCACTTATGGTATCCCTTTTACCTTCCAGATGTTACTTGACAAAGGCTACATCAGCAGAAATGCTGAGATATTCGACATCTTGACATCAATTTTTCTGACACCCTGAAAATTTTCAAAATTTTTTTTATGCCCAAAGGGGTTTTTTTCAGAAAATCTGGCCCTTTGATAGATTTGACCCTTTAAAACAAATTCTTTTTTTTATAATGCTATACCTGTGATTAATAAATATATCATTAGCAAAATTTTAGTGTCCCATGGAATTTTCAATAAAATTGACTTTATGGGGGCCAAACCAAAACCCCCTTTTCCCCATGAAACCCCCCCATTGATCCTCTCTACTTGTTGGTGTGCATGATAATTTTTCTATCAGTGTCTAGAGGAGAAACTGCATGTGTAAATGACAGGTACTGGTGTTCGCTTAGTGAGGGGGATGCTAGGGTGTAGTGTTTCCTAAGTTTTTTTTGCTAAAATAAAGGGGGCCTCCCTTTTAAACGGGGGGGAGTTATCTTAAATTTTGGGGGGTGGATATTGTTTGGTTACCTATTAACTGTGGAGGGTCTGTTTTTTTTGGGTATCTCTAATCCAGACCCTCTTCCCAAACCCGGAAACCCTGATGGGAAACCCCCCTTGGGGTATTCAAGAGTAGGGAAAAAAATGTTGGGGTTTCCCCCACACTGGTTTAGTGGGCCCTTGATGGGATTCAAATATTATGATCTTGTTTTAATCCCGTTTTGCAGCTTTTATTTAAAATTTTAAACATTTTCTAGGAAGAGCTTAATAAAGCTTATTAGGGCAAGTTTACGGGGGGGCCCCCCTTTTTTTTGGGGGGGAAGACCCTGCTCAAGGGAAAAAGGGTACTTTTGGGAAAAGGGGGCAGTTAACCTTTTCTTATACTTTCTTCCCCCTGGGAATCCACAAAATTTGGGAATTTTTCCACCTTGGACTGAATAGGGGAGAAAATTTTTTTGGGGGTTTTATAAATTTTAATTTTTATTTTAAATTTTTCAAGTTTAACCCTTTTTGAAAATTTTGAGAAATATGGTCTTTTGATGAAAAATAGGGATATAGAACTGGTTTTTGGTTTTATGTGAAAATTTCTGTAATTTATTTTCCCTTTTAGGCTAATAATTTTAGGGGTTTCCTAAATTTAAAAGGGTTTTGTTTTTAAATGAATTTTTTTTTTTGCCTTAAATTTTAAATTTTGCCCCCAACAAAAATTTATTTATTTTTTTAGAAGTGAATTTTTAGTTTCCCAAATTTTTCTAGAAAGAAATACTTACTTTCAGTGTTACTTTGATCAATAAAGGTAACTCGGGGGTAAAGGGGGGAAGGATTTTTACTAAATTTTGGGGGGCTGAAAACAAAGCCCACATTCTCCCTGTAAGACTCTATGTCACAATACTCTAAAAATCCCGGGGCCTTTTCAGGATGTCTGGTGCTTTTGTGGTTTCAAGACCCGTGTTTGGGACATTACCCGGACCCCCATGTATCCTCCACCCTTTTATTGAAAAATGAGGGACTATTTTGGCTTTTGACAAGTACCTTTTATGATGAATCTGGAGAATTTCTGACTCCCCCCAAAAAAAAAAAATAACTTTTTTTTAAAATCACTTTTTTTAATCATTCTGAAAACGGGTTTTGCATTTAAAAACCCAAAAAAGAATTTTCTTATTCCCATTTTTTTTTTTTTTTCCCGTTATTTAAATTCATTCAGCAGCAACTACAAACTACATATCTCACAATTCCCCGATTCCCCTTTCCCCCCTTTTCCACTCGGGAAAGTCCAATTATTCTATCAAAACCCCCCTCCTTTCCTTTTTATCCTTTGTTTGGCCCCTTCTCTCAAAAAAATCTTTGAGACTTTTCAGCTTTTGAAATAGTGGGTATAAAATTTTAAAAAAATTTTACAGTTCTTTTTTTTTTTTTTTTTTTTTTTTTAAACTTTTACTTCCCCCCTTTTTTTCCTGCTTGCTCGGCTACCGTTCATTTTTTTTTCTGTCTTTTAAACCTATATTTCCCCTTTTTCCACAGGGGAAAAAGTAAAACCCCCTGGGCCCCTTTTCCTTTTTTGAAATGATTTATTTAAAATATTTTGTTTCTGTAAAAAAGAACAGTATTCAAAGACAAAAATTTTCTGCCATTTTTTGACCTATATTGTTTATAAAAGTTGTTCACAGGGTTTTTTAGACTTTTATATTACCACCCTACAGTGACCATTAGGGGAGATACCAAATGTAAAAAAGGGGGTGCAGCTTTCTTTTAAAAAGTGATTACAAAAAAGTTTCATCCCGTGACTCACAGGGGATTTTTCTCATATTTGTCATTTACTTTCCTATTTCTTTTGCACCTGTCCGGGCCACCCTGCTGATTTCTCCCCCGGGCCCCCCCCCTTTTTGCGAAATTTTCACACAAATATCTTAGGATCCTCACTTTTCCAGCACCTCCCTCACTGTTTCCTTCTCTGTACAAACTCCCCATGGGTGGGAGAGAGGAACAGATAACTAACTCCCTGCAGATTGTGCTAAAGCTGTGGCCTGTACCCCTCAGAATCATATGATAAGTGGGTATGAGTGGGCAAGGGCACCCGGTAGGATTAGGCTCCATTATATAGTAGGAGGCCTAGAAGTTGGTGGGCTTGGGGTAGTGGCTTAGGTAGGTAGGCTCCAGTTAGAGTGGGAGGCAGGCCTCATTTTGGAGATCCCAATAAAAAGGTAGCCCATTTGGTGGGCGAGGGGTAGGTTGGGCCCATTTAGGTAAGTAAAAATTCCCCAGGTGGCCCCCAGAATGTGTGGGTTTCCCCAGGACTAAAGCCCAGTTAGGTAATTGGGAGAGGTAATGGTAATACCCTCGGGAGGGGGGTGGTTTGGGTGGATCCAATCTAAGCAGGTATGTAGGTCACAGCTATATAGGTGGTAAGTGAGCCCAAGCTAAGTAGGAATGAAGGGTCCCATTAGTTAAATTTAAAAAAAAATACCTGTATTCATGGACCCCCAGTACTGCAGGGTGGTTCTCCCAAAGGCCTTAGATGTACTAATCCAAGAGGCGAAGCAGGGTGGTAGTGCTCTGCTCCACTATGGTTTAACCGGCAGTGAACAATAAGTTACCGTAACTTACTCTTCAAGCCCTTGGCCTTGTCATAACATCCCGTCGCCTCTCAATAGGGGGCCCGTCCATTTCCGACAGTGACAGTACCAGTGTCATTACCGAATGGAATCATAGTGACAGGCAACAGCCTACAATAGTTTACTATTATGTCGGCTGGGGCCTGAAAAAGATGCTGTCCCTTTTTCCCTATGGGCCCGTCCCTGCCCGTGTGGAAGGTGAAAAGGAATGTTATTCAGGGGGCCTGACAATGAACAGTGTCCTGAACAGAAAGCATGTATCTATGACAGATAGAAATAGAACTGAAAAAAAAAAACAGGGGATCCTCTAGTTTTTCATAACTATCCAAGGTAAGACCTACAGTTGCATCCCTAATTTAATCTGGATAGGAGGTCTATAGGAGGTCAGCACATGCACGCTAATTAGGATGACAGTGCTTCCAACAGTAACTGCCCACCGTCCTTACCAAATGAAATGTCACATATAATCTGTGACCTTCATTTAGGAGAGGGTAGTCAGCGCTACAAGCAGGAAATTGCTTGGGGTTAGAGGCCTGCCCCGGGCAGAGGGGCGCAGCGGAGGAACGTGAGACGTTTCAGGGAGCGATGTCAAATGTTATCCAGTGACAACGGCAAGGGTGGGTTCACAGCCCCCAAGCAGTCAGGTTAGTGTGCTGTATTGTCGTGTTCGTTTTTGCCGATATTGCGTGGTTTAGTGGAAAGCAGGAGTCAGGGTTGCGTAGCGTCGAGCGCGGCGGTTCCGGCCGAGGGGCCCTCGAGTGGTGTGGGGCACCCGGCGGGTTGGCAGCGGCGCTGCGTCAGTTGTTGGTGCGTTTTGAGGATCGTGGTGCGGTGTCGCCGGCTGAAGCCTGGTTTCCCAGGCATCAAGGGAGTTGGGCCGCTGCTGCGTGAAGGGTCCGGAGCAAAGAACCGCGGCCAGGGCGATCTGGTGTGAGGTGTCCACGGTTTCAGTGCAGACAGAGAAGGGAACCACAAGAAAGCGTGAGGTTAGACGACCGGGCCAGTGTGAGGCATATGTTGCTTCGAGGGACCCCCTATGGGCTCACTTGAAGCATGAGTTAGAGATAAGAAACGCGAAGGATGAATATGTGGAGATCTTTTCCCTTTTGCCCCTTTGAGAATTTAATCAGACAAGGCAAAAGGGATGAGAGTAAGAAGGAGGTAGAGGAAAAGGCGGCTGATTCCGCAGACGTTCACGAATTGGTTACAAGCCTTTGCTATATTGGCGAGCGTCATAGGGGATAAGGCGCCGGAAATCATGTTCGCGTTTATTCTGCAATATGGACTCGATAGTGAGGTGTATCGGCGTATGGGGAATGACTTTTTATTGGCTTCGTTATGACGAGCAATTCCGGCAGAGAGAAATGCGGTCCTCCTTCTATAAGGTGGGACCAAAAGGACATCGGTCTGTGGCTTCGGTGATGCCCAACTAAGTTGGGCAGTACCTTTAATGGGGGGTGCCGGGTTCCTCCGGCCCAAAGTGGGTCTGCGGGATGATCCGGGGCAGGTGGCCAGGCAGGGGCCCAAAAGGGAGGAGACGTGGTTGCCATTCAATAGTGACCAGTGTAATTTGGGTCGGGTTGCGGTTAAACACGTCTGTTCCTTCTGAGTGGGGCGCATCCCATCCGGTTTTCTTAAATGCCTCTCAAGAAAGGGCGAGCAAAAGGGAGTGGTTAGGTGGCCAAGGGGGAGACGCCAGTGAACTTCCTCGCGATGGCCACCGAATTCTGGACAGATAAATCCTGAAAGGGAGTGAACGCTTCTGTTGGGGAGAGGTTTTGAGCAGTGGTTCTGGATACCCCTCCGGGGCATTTTGTCCCCTTTTCCTTGCGGAATTTGAGGCCGGCGAGGGAGCATCCCTCGGTCGTGTCGGAGAAACTTGCGAAAGAGGTGGCTCTGGGGAGGATGGCGGGGCCTTTTGTTGGACACCTTTTTCTGACCTGTGGTATCTCCTTGGGAGTAGGCCAAAGAAGGAGGCGAAACAAGTTCCGCCTCATCCATCATTAGTCCTTCCCAAGGGGGCCAATCCGTTTTTTGATGGGATTTCTCCTAAGTTTTTCGTTGTTTACACTTCTATTGATGAAGACAGTTGCCCTCATTCGGCGATCGGTCGGCTCGTTGATGGCGAAGACTGAACATTGAGTCTGCTTTTCTCTTGTTGCCATTCGGAGGATAGTTTGCGGTTGTTAGGCGTGTTTTTGGGGGGCCATTTTTTTTTGTCGCCATTGATTCCGAGGGGTTGCTCTTTATCATGGCGCTTTTTTTGAGGATTTAGCTCATTTTTAGAATGGGGTGGGGGTTTTGTCCGGATTGGGTCCATCTTCTTTATTTTGACGATTTTTTTGGGGGGGCCCAGCGGGTTCCCCGATCTGCGGGTCCTGCTGCAAGCGATGCAATGGGTTGGATCACTTTGGGGTTCCCTTTTAGGGGCGACAAGACGGAAGTCCGGGTACCTGTAGAAGTTCGTGGGGATTGATCGACCCGTGAAGATGGAACAGCTCCCTAGACAAACTACGGTTTTGAGGTTTAAAGGTGGGGAAGGCTGCATCTCCGTAAAATAAAGCGTGAATCTGAAATCCTTCGGGAAGCAATTTCCCCTCAGGTCATGCCTATGGGGGGGGGTTTTTTTTCGCGTTTAGGCTGCTACGTCGGGCATCAAACCTCATCATTGTGCGCTGCCCCAGGGACCACGGGGAAGACCGGGAATTTTGGGCGGGTTTTTTATCCGTTAAAAATGGCGTTCCATTATCCAGGAGGAGCTATCAAACTGAATTTAATTTTTACCATGCGGGGGGACAGCACGGGTTTCGAGCGATTTGGGGGTGACAGGTGGTCGCGGCCCCCCTGGGCCGGGGGAGTGGGGCGGGCTGCCGGGATTCGAACTTGGCCTTTTTTGAGCTGTTTTCCCATCGGGTGACAGTCAGTTGTGGGGGGACAGTTCCGTAACCGGAAAGTCCGTTTCTTTTGTGACAATCTCGGGGTGGTTCAGACCACAATAGCCTATCCGATCGCTCCCCGGTTGTTTTGCCCCCCTGCGGGTTTCTGGTGTTGCGCGCCCCCGAATGAATTCATGGGGGTTTGGGTGGAAAATGTCCAGGGGTTTCCGATTGCAGGGGACTGTACCGTCACTTGCTCCGCGGCTTCGGTTCGGGGGGGAAGCCCCAAACACCTTTGGGCCTGGGCCTTTGAGACGCCATCCCGATTGTCTTCGCTGCAGGTGGGGCCTGGGCTGCGTTGAGGGGGTTGGGGGACCATGGGCCGAATGGACAGGGGTTTGGGGGTTTTTCTTCGGATGATATCGTATCGGGGGCCCTTTTTGTGTTTTTTGGCAAAGTGCCAGAGGAAGGGGGGGTCGTGTCTAGGGGGTCCAGATTTGTGGCGGGGTTGCTTTTCGGGTTTTTGATGCGAAGTTGCGGGACGGGCAAGGGCTTTGTTTTTGGGCCCGGGCTTTTCGGGCACAGGAGGGGGCGACCACAAGATACTAATGGCAGGTGGCTTTGCGCTCCGGAATGGCTGGGGTCGTGTTAGGGAATTTGCTTCGTCTGGGGACGAAATTTACCTTTTTTCGCCCGCTTTTTCTTTGGCCTTTTTCGGCCCTAAATAGGGAGCTGGGGTTTCCCCCCGTCGTGCAAAAGGGGGCGGGGGGCAGGGTGAGGGTGTTGAAGTTAGCGGGGGGTGAGGGTTTGTTTTTAATTCCCGGGCAAAAAAAGGACCCGTCTGGAAGGGGAAAAATTGCTTGCGGGGGGTTCCAGGGGGCCTTTAATTTTCCCGTGGGGGCGAGTGTGGGTGTTTCGGGCTTTGCGGGGGCCTCTTTTGGGCCGCCCTTGTTCACGAGGGTGGGTCTTTTTGTGTCCAATTTTTGTTCATGGGAGTTTTTTTAGGA